>JARSSU010000369.1:0-56659 GCA_029619165.1 Eurosta solidaginis | reverse complement strand
GGGGGTCCATAACAGATAGATGACACCGCCAAGAGAGACCTCTCGAAAGCAAGACGCATTACACTCGCCTTCCCTACCATAACAGCCTCTGGGCGCTCTCTGTAGCGAAGAAAGAGAATAGGGCACAAACTAATCCCCCCTATAATATACTAATGCACAAGACGTTAGAAATCGCCCGCGCCGCTCCCATCCATCCCTCTCCGAAGTTCCATCTCGAAGGCAACAGCTCGAGGCGAGACACTAGTAAAGTAGACTACACAATACACTAATGAGCGTCCACATCCCTCCCTTGATCCACTCCCTCTCTCTCCTTATCCCCCTCGAATTTCCCCTCTTCCTCTCCTCCCCCTCCACGCTTCGCCTACTCACCCCTCCCTCTCCTCACTTTCACTTCTGCCCGCACCACCCTCGACGCCGCCCTTGCATTTTGTCTCATGCACCTTTATGGCGATAGTCTCGAAAAGGCGGTATCACCTATAGAACTAAGGCCCCTCGCATTTTTAAACTATAACTGATAACACATTTCATGGAATGCCCATAGCGTACAAACAGATGCTGAGACACCACGCCTGGTCACCTGATTTATGCGCTGCACCCTATCTCGAAAAGGCGTTCACCTATATAACTAAAGACTCATTTCCTTTTAATAACACTCATACAGCGCGTTTCATTGATACCCATATCGTATGACAAACAATTCTAGAGTGCACCCCTGGTCCACTTTTATGGCGCATATCTCGAAAAGGCGTTCACCTATAGATAGCTACGGCCCATTCCCTTTACATACTCATTAACACCTTTTATTGATTCCCATATCGTACTACAAACATCATTCTAAATTCCACCCTGATGCACTTTATGGCGATATGTACGAAAGGAGGTCACTATAGAGATACTACTGCCCATGTCCTTCGTCACACAACACTCATTACACACCGTTTATTTGAGTCCCATATCGTACAGAACAAACTTCTAGGAGTACACCCTTGGTACACACACCTTTATGGAGATATCTTGAAAAGCGCCTCATCCTACTCGAACTAAGGCGCACTATACATCTCTCAAAATACTCTTTAATTACCCCAAACCACTCCAGCTGATACACGCTGTCCTGCAGCAAACACATACCAGGGCTTACCCTAGGTCATTTTCCTACATGGTGATTTCCTCTGATTTTGTCTCCATAGCTGTCAAGCGGCGTATGTAATGATTCGGTTACACCCGACACTTAGCCTTCTTACTGTGTCCTGTTATACATATCGCGGTCCTTCTACGCCACCTCGAGCGGCCATTCTTCATATATCGACCTTTCGTATCTCATGTAGTACTCATGTGCTCACAAATATGAGCCAAATCGACGAGCCACGAATACGATGTTTTGAAGATTCGAATCGCATGACGCCACTAGCGGAGTTTTTTCTTATGTCTATGCGTCATCGGGTTCTGAACTAGTATTCCAAGTTTCCCGCAGCTTGTAGCATGTACGTTGGAACGCTCACTACATTTCAGTACAACTACAAAATCCGTGTCGCTGACCCATAGACAGGCGCTAAATAAAACCCTTAAAAATAGGACAAGATCTTAGGCCCCAAATGGACCAAAGTGATAATATGAATTAGTGTTAATTTGGGACTAGAAAACTTCCGTTTGCTCATAAGGTAAACTTCGCTTTCGTTACGATATTATCTCTGATGATGTTTTCGATTCAAACAAAGATATGCATAATTTGCCATTTAAATGTTGACTTTTCTTTTTGAACAAATCTTTACATTCACACTTGTTTTTTTCTTATTTGTTATGCCATCATACAAAAAATGTTTTTAAGATAATATTTTTACATCGAAATATGGTTCGTAGTACGAAATCGAAGCTGTAATATTAGAGTGAGCCAAAAAAACAGTTGTTTTTTCATTTGGAACATGGGCTGGTTGCTATAAAAGTGATACAACGGTTACTTCTAATTTCACTTTAATTTGAAAATCAGTGTCCAAAAGTCCTCATTCCATTGATAATATTTACATTCATCAATTGTGGCTGAAAAACTTTCTGAAACCAATGAATATATATCACTTGTATCGCCTCAAAGTTTTCTCGAACTGGCACTGAGATAAGGTATTTCCAGTCATCCATTGATGTCCTCGCGTCTTCCTCAAACATAATTAATATTGAAAGTTTGCGTAGTGTTCGCTCGCTCGCATTTATCCTAGTATTTCATTGATAAATTAATTTTTTTAATGATAACTTATCAAGACAATTTCTAAGCTGTTAAAGTGGTGGGACTATACTGAAAGAAATGGTGCTAGTAAAATCAACAAATCGGATCTGTTGTTCTTGACTTAACGGAGATTCGGTGAAATTGCTCGAATATGGTTAATTCGACCGAGCTCATGCAAGCGAACAAATTAGTTCAGTCATTCAACAGAAGAGAAATTGTCGCTCTTAAGTTAACAAAATTTGCAAAATGACAGATTCCTAATCAATCTAACTGATTTTTCTGTTAACACAACTGATCTCACTGGTCATTTCAAACAGCGATCAACAGTCAATACATGAGCAAACTTCAAAGAGAATTTACGCTCACTGCGCTCTCTACTTTGTACCTATGACGATGGTGCCACTTGTTAAAAAAAAACACCAAAATAAGAAAACGACCAAATCGAAAAAACACACAAAATGGGAAAACAACAAAAAACTAGTTTTTCAGGTATCAATACAAAACGAAAGCCCTTTTCTGAATTTACTGTGCAAAAAAAATTGTGAGATACCGGGACACCTATTTATCAGATACAATTTTGCAACTTCTCCTCCAAGCGAAATGCAAAATTGCGCCCTCTTGTTGCAAAAGTTTTGTTTGAACGAACAGGACTTTTCCAAAGTTTAGTAGCATTTTGTTCAAGTTTTTACGAATTTTCACTTACGCGAACGTATGTAATAAGATAATAAAACATCCTTTTTTAATGTTGATGTTCCGAAAACATAAAAGTTTGAGTTGTTTTGGAATCGTTTCAACTTAAAGTGTTACGAAAATTAAACTTGCCGAATACATGTAAAGTTATTCCAGTGGTGAATTACCTTCCTGCGATTTGACTTTACTTTTCTATAACTTACAAGTTCTCTATTTAAAATGTTATGTCAAAACATTTATAATACAATTTTGTTCGAAAGAATCAAGTGTGGCAACTACATGCGAGAGAAGAAATTGGAATGAGCTCAGCTGCAACTGAAAGAATGGAGAATCAGTTTTGTGACTACTATTTTCATTTCAATTTGCAAAGCGAAGTTCAAAACTATAAATTAAATAAATTATAAATACAAATTTGGTGAAAGTGCGTTCAATGAAACAAAATAATAAAGTGTATAATGTTTAATGTGTGCCAGCATATTTCGATGTACGCCCAATTGAATTTCGGTTAGTAAGTGCGTTACATGTGTATGTATATGTTGCAAGCATGGGTATTATGTATTCAATATTTACGTATGTATGTATATGGCAACATAGGTACTTTCATACAAAGCTGTCGCAAAAACGCATTTGACTACTAAACGGTCAATTACGAATCAACGATTTGTGCGCAGTTGATTCAACATCTTGTTGTGATGGATAAAAACTGACAGATATTTCGGTGAATTGACCGTATTTCGGTGGATTTTACCAGTCTTTTTCTTCAGTGTATTTGCGGAACTGTTTTGGACTTTTTCTTATTTCCCTCGAATCCTTACGTGTGTAAAATCATGATTTGGGGATACCACTTTCTTATAATTTCGGGATTGTTTTCTGAATCAATTGGATTTTTTTGATTTATAGTACTTCGGTAGGACTCATTTTGGCGCTGATTATTGGAAAGTTTCGGGATTGTTTTGAGATACTTTTTTTCTCTTTTAGAGTTGAGTATCCTATTTACGCATGGCGAATCTATATAAGTCTCAATTTGACATTTATTCCAAATATTTCTAAAAATCAGTTTTTTTTGTAAAGCCTTTCGTGCTCGAAAGAAGAAGTATGTCAGATTTCATTTCAATACCGTTATTTAAACGAAAGTTACTTTAAAAAATCATGCGACAACGAGTCTTCGGTGGCAAAGGCGGACGGATTGCTCATCCAATAGCAGCTAATTTTTTTTTGTTGAGACTTGCAAATTTTTCGGTCAATACTTTCATTTTCGGTAGTCGCTATCTCGCTATCAATTTCCCTAGGCAGAGTCTACCACGGCGTGTCAAATCCAGGGCATGTAAATAGAGTGAGGTAAATTACTGCAGACGCAAAGTAGGTAACTCTTTACGTTGAAACATAGCTCATCTACAGAAAAGTCCTGGTTTCTTGCTTTTATGGTGCAGTCGAGGCGATGGTGACTCCTTCTGGTGGAAAAGTGTGTGCGGATATGTAGACTAAAAGTCCCACTTCTTCAAGCACGAAATAGCAGCCATTGTTTATTCTTTTTGATTTGGGCTTTTCTTTTTTTGCTCACTGTGCAACGAGCACATGAGTGAGGAAGAGATTGTGAAGAAAATTGTGTGGAAATGGCCCTGATCTTTTAAAACGATAAGTATTTTTTGAAAAAATACTCGTCTGAGCCAGAGCACATTTTGAAATTTTCTGAACGCGAGAAAATTTTATAAATATATCGCATTCATTACATGCAGATATGGCTTTTAAAAGTGGCATAAACCCGTTTTATTAGTTCTACTTTCCAGTTTTTACTGAGGGTGCATTTTAATGTGTTCTAACAAAATTGGTGAAAAAATGCTGTTTCGAAAAGTCTGTTGATTAGGGCCTTTGGGATTAAGCTAACGATTATATATATTAGGTGTTCTTAAAATTTTCAAATAAATGTTTTTCAGTCTCAGCCCCTTAGATCCCAGATCAAAAATACCAAATATAAATTTTGGGTTTAATTGGAGACGGTTAAGGGCTTTGTAAGTTGTAAGCACAGCATAAACTCCTTGTCCCAGGTACTCGCCTCGGCTGTATATTGTATGTAACTCGATTTGGGTCCCTTTTAAACGAAACACGCTTCATCCAAACTTTGTACACTATCAAAGACCGATAGCAACGCAATAATTTGGTGGTAGGGTGACATCAAATGGCACGTATCAAGGACTGATGTCAATAAAATATTTTGACGCTGAGGTGACCTAAATTCAACGGACATAAGGTCAATGACCTCATGAACACTCTCTAAGGTATTACGGCCAGTCGAAATTTACACAATTATCAGGACCAATGGCATGCAATAATTTAATGCCAGATTTGTATAAGGTCAATTGACCTTATGACCACGTAAAAATTGCCCATAGGTCAATTGGAATTTGTACACGTACCAAGAACCGATGCAATAATTTGATGGTCGGGTGACATAAATTCAACGACATAAGGCCAATTTAGCTTATGGGCATATGAATTGGTAATAAGATCAATGGCATTTAAAGTGAATAAGGCCAACTGACTTAGAGACTTTTCAAAATTGGTGTGCAGTAGCCAATTTCGGGGAAATGGACACAACCATATTTTTAATGAATTGAGACCAGCGCAAAACACGAACATAAAAATATTAAATAAATAATGGTTAAAAAAACTGAAAAAACCACCCTTATGTAGCTTACTGAAATAAAAATTATAAAATAATTTAAATAACAAATTGTTTATGTTACAGTAGGTGAAATAAATAATTAACTGAAAATGATATTGCTTATAATAAACTTTAAGTTATTAACAGAATTCAAAGTAAAATAGTGAGGTCATTTTAGTCTATTTTCATAACTCTACTTTTATAATAGTTGCAAATAAAATAATTTTACTATTTAATATATAAGAACCGCACGCGTTTTACTCTGAATTTAATTATTCTGTGATAACTTAAATTTTGTTGTAGGTAAAAAAGCTTTTTTGAGTGTTGGTTGACTGTTAATAATAAACATGTGTTTGTATCTGGCCTCGTTGCTCGTTGATCAACGACTAGACCCCTACAACTACGAAGATTTTACTTTTACTAACACAGTCACAGTTTTAAATTTGGTGACTGCTGATTATAAAGTTTCCGTCAGAGGCCTTTAATATAAGTTCCACAATCACTAACTGCCTTATATTTTACTACCAAATTGTTAACTTACTTCAAGTTTCGCTGTTAGAGAAAACGTAGCCGCCTCAGAGATGATTCACTCTAATGAACTTATATGTATGTATGTATGTATATAAGAAAGCCAAATCAATCAATTATATTTTATTGCCTTAAGCTAATAAACATTTCGTTATGTTATTATGTTAACATTTATACATTAACATTTATGATTAGTAAACATTTGACTCTTTGTTTCAGCTACTTTTGGTCTGCAGCGTCAATACAACACACAAATGCATAACAACACAAAGACATTTCATATCTATTCCACAATGAAGAGTATTATTTTCTCATTTTTATAGTAATTATGGCTTAAGCTTTATTTATGTGGTAAGTTGCATAGTGTTCACTGAGCTTTATCATGGCTTTCTCCACTCCTCACACCATTTTCTCGTCTTCTCATTCCTTTTCCTATTCATATCCTTCTACCTCTTCATACTCCCATTCTCCACTCTCCCACTCATAATTCTCCATTGCTCTTTCTCAAACTTTCCCACTCTCCCTCTCTACTTTCGACTCCTTCTTTCACGTCTATCTCCCCCTCACTAACTCCCCTACGTCGTCATTACCACTCGACACTCCCTATCCCTGCCCCTTCTCCCTTCATCTTTATCTCGTAATACTACTTTCCCTTCTTATACCCCTCTTCAATACACAATATTAATGCGAACAAAATTTAATTTAAATTGCCAATAATAATTTCATAGATATCGGTTGGGAACTCTACGCGTATTAAAAGCTGTCCATAGACAAGAGAAGTTCTCCGTAGCAGATGTACGGGATATTTATTAGATAGGGTTTTTCAAATATCCAAATTAATAAAGCCAATTGTGACTTAGACATCAGAGCACAAATGGGCTGACTCTTTATATTGAATTGAAGCTATTTTCTTACTTACTCACTTAATCGGCGCTTAACCTTTCAACGGTCTGAATGGCGCCAATTGGTTAGAGCAAGGCAATTAAGATCATTTAATACCTGGTCCTTCTAGCGGATTGGTGCCACCCTTTTCCTCCGCTTCCTTAGCCGGCTTTGGATAAGAAAACCTTCTTGGCCGGACATTATCTTTCATTCGCTCACATTGTCTAGCAGTGTAGCCGCTGTGTTTTAGCTCGCTATGCTGTGTTGTTGTCTGAACCTTCTTTGGTGCTCGCCGTCGCCCACGCATAGACACCCGAAAATCATTCGAGCAACTTTTCTCTGAACACTCCAAAGCCGCCTCGTCTAATGTCGTCTGGTCCATGCTTCAGCAATATATATATCCAGGACGGAGAGCAATGAAGTGTTCTCTCCAGAGTCCTAGTACACTCTGGACATGGGTTCAAGAGTCGCCATTTTCGTTCTTCAGTGAGGTTGTTCCGGACTCGAACCTGTCGTCCTATTGCCAAATTTATTCGATAAAATCTGTTTTTTCTTCCATAAAGGCGTCTCGCTTCCCATTTCAGCTCGGGGTAGCGTTCACCCACTCTTCTTGTTGGCGTTCAGCCTTGAACGTAGCCGTGTACGCAGCGTATTTTCTTTTGGTTGCAACGCGTCATTCTTCATCTTACCAGTTGTCGTTCCGTGGTCGCAAGTAACCTGTTTTTTCCTAGCGGCGGCGTACGAAGTGCTTTAGACATATTCTCTCACTGCTTTTCTTTCAGAGAGCAGTGATGAGAGCCAGTTTCGATTGCAGTCTTACTAAGTTTAGCTTTCCTCGTGTTTTTTGTTCCTTCCTTTTTTCGCGCAGAGGCAGGCGTGTATTTCCCTGCGACGTGAAAGTGGTCCGAGTCGATTTTAGATCCTCGGATTGTGCGCACATATCAAGCACTCAGAGGACAGATATGTAGCTTGATGTATGGTGTTTATACATGTAGATTGTGCTGGATATGATCATGTTTCGAGCACCAGCGAAGTCTATTAGCCTCAGTTCATCAGAAGCGGTTTCGTGTGTAGGCCAAACTCCGTGTGGCCAAAAACTCCTTCCTTGCCCTCCCTGGCATTAATGTCCCAAGCAGTGACTTTTTAAGGCGCTCGTATGTAATATCGACATTATTTAATAACATAAAATAACTTTTGATGTGGAACATTTGAATTCATACACTTTATGTTAACCGGATTCAATAAGCGCCGGATTCTCGATACCCGATACTAACCTCATTAATTACCTATCTCCTTTAAATTTCTCTAGATGTGACCCTCTTAATTTAAATACATTATTGTGTTATCCTATTCACAGATATTAGTTTGTATAACAATCAGCACACAGTGTACCATCGTGTGCGCTGATATGGCGAGCGCCGCCATGTCAGTTCGTACCAGCGCCGCCGGGACAAACACCGTACATGTGCTCGACCTGGAAGAACTTACTGCCGAGCACGCAGATAATTATCCAACGTAAGTCATTAACTAAAACTTTTAAACTGTCAGAATATTAGGGTCTGTAAATATTTTAATCTTTTAAAAATACAGTGAAACTCCTGGGGCGGACACACACCGTCAGCCAACGTTTTTCCGCCAAGAGAGGTGTCCCAGCTCAACGAAGTTGATAGCTATTTTACATGTTTTTTATTTAGTTAGTAGATTTAGTACTCACAAACTCAATTTTAAGAGACTTAATTTTAAAATGTATGTAGTCCTTGTTTCGGTTGAGATCTTAGAAAACGATAGACGATACGAAAATAGAACAGAGAATGGTATGTGTATGGTGTGTACTGTGCTTAGCCGCCTTATTGCTTACTTGATTTGTTTATAATTTCATACTAGAGAACAGTCCGATCGTACTAATAAACAAATGATCGTGAAAGCTTACAGAGGATACTGGAACAACTGCGCCAACTGCAGTTGGGTAAACTTGGCAATGACAGCCAAGCGGTTATAGCGGGCTATAATCTAGAAGTGTGTTAGGGTGTGCAAATAAGACTTGAGAAGAATTGAACAGGGAGAAGCTTGCAATCATTATAGTTGCTGGTTCATGTGGGCATAGATGATAATGAATGAAGTGGATGAAGCTGGGAAAGGAAACCATAGCTGCACACAATCAACAAAGTAGAAAAGTTGTGTGATAACGGGTAGTAAGTGTATAAAGATCACAATACAATCAAATCTTAAGGTTTAAAAGCCGCTATTGGGGTAGGACTTTGGTAATTTCTAGTATTTTTTAAGAAGACCTAGTTATTCAAAACATATATCATGGTTCTTTAGGTTGTTTTTAAGTGTGGTCGTCGAAAAAGCTTTTGAAACTCTATGGATACATTCGGTTTATTGAAGTCCTTACGGACCAATCAGTTCAACTCAACCTAACTTCAGGCTATATGCAAGTCTCAAACAAAGATATTCATCCTCTCACTTTTCCCACTTACGGGGACTTCGCATACTTGAGAGTGGTTTTTGATTGATTTGTTATGAAAACATGTCTCAGTGTCCGACGATAAGAGGTTAGTGTCCGCTTAGTAGAGGTTTTTCATCACCTTTTATAGCATTGCGTTCTAAAAACTTTACCTAAAATTTTGTGCATGAAAAGCAATCCGGCCAGGGAGGCGTCCAACCTAATAGTGGTGTCCGTTAAGATGTGTCTCTTTATACATAAGTTCTATAATGTTGCTAAGGTTGTCTCTGATATACCATCATCTATAAGTACCACGACCATATCCTAAGTTACATAACCACAAGTAAAAGTTTTGGTATTATGCTACTTCATGCGCAGTTAATGGTCATTTTTCGGTGTGTCGCGTTAGCTTACACAGTTAATTATCGATTCGGATTTTCAGGTCGAAATTAACTAAAGCGTAACCGCTCAACGCTGGCGAGTTAAACTCTAGTTAGAAATCGTAGGTTGTCTAGTGTGCGATGGGCAGAAAAAAAGGCGTGAACCCAGGATCTTCGGTGTGGTATGCGGAGACACGCTACCATCAGACTACGGCGATCGCTGGATATTAATTATCTTTCGAAAAATACTTTATTAGCGATTGCAAATAGCTTTTTTCGCTACATTAGCTAATAAGCAAAAGCCAATCAAATCTGCTAGGACATCATAGTTAGCCACTTTAAATAAACGTTTCAACGGTTATATGACGCCGATAACTGCCGCTGAAAGTGTTGGCGCCAATAATTTTATGGCTCGTTTTTTTGTTCATGGCACCAAAAATCTAAAAAAAATTAGGAAAAGAAAATATTTCCCAATATATATAAATTAGGTGTGTGCACGGCGGCCACCGTGGTGTGATGGTAGCATGCTCCGCCTGCCACACCGTATGCCCCGGGTTCGCACCCCGGGCAAAGTAACATCAAAATTTAGAAATAAAGTTTTTCAATTAGAAGAAAATTTTTCTAAGCGGGTCGCCCCTCGGCAGTGTTTGGCAAGCGCTCCGAGTGTATTTCTGCCATGAAAAGCTCTCAGTGAAAACTCATCTGCCTCGCAGATGCCGTTCGAGTCGGCATAAACCATGTAGGTCCCGTCCGTCAATTTGTGGGAAAATCAAGAGGAACACGATGCAAATTGGAGAGAAGTTCGGCCTAAGATCTCTTTGGAGGTTATCGCGCCTTACATTAATTGATTTATATGGCACATAAGTACTTTCGTATAAAGCTGTCGCAACAACTTTTTTTGTTCATTTGACTACTAAAACGGCAATTGATGAATCAACGATTTGTGCGCAGTTGATTCAACATCTTGTTGCGATGGATAAAAATTAACAGAAGTTTCGGTGGAATTGACCCGTATTCGGTTGATTTTACCAGTCTTTTTCTTTCAGTGTAATAGAAGCTTGTTCTTAGAAAAGCTTTTTTCTTAAATTTAATTTAAATATGAATTTTTTTTTAATTTTTAGAAGGGTAAAGTATTGTTTAAATTATTTATGTAATCTTTACTTAGTTATTTGTAACGTTTCTCACCCTATCCATTCTTTTAATGCATCAACATTACAAGGTTTCTTCGAAGTCAACTTTGAACAATCGAGTTCTTCTATTCGAGTGTTTAACTAACTTAAAATCATATTTATTGTGACTTTGTCTATGTCGCGTTCAGTTTACAACTACTATTGCAGATCTCTGCTCTGTTCCATCGCCAAAAATCTGTAAACAAAATCAAGCTTGGCGGAACGATACAAGGTGGGAGCATGGCGACAAACCTACAAACATAAATAAAAGTTTGATGTACTTGTTTTTGTAAATTCGGTGGACAAATGTCAAAATCGTACTGCGTCGGAAGTTGATGTATCAATTCAAATAAAAAAAGTTTATAATCAGCTGTCCCATGCTGCCACCTTGTTTCGTTGCGCCATGAAATCAAGTGAGCAGAAAAGTATGCAAAATTTAGCGATAACAGCCTAACTTCTACGTTTGTTGCATACAAAAACAAAGCAAAGTTACCTGCATTTTTGAGGACTTGGGCTTTAATTCCCTTGTGAATACAAATCTTTACCGATAACTCTGTTATCGATTAATTTATCAAATCCTCGCAAAGTAATATTGCATTGTCATCGGAGTTATACATGTGTGCAAAATTTCAAATCGGACACCGGGAAGTGTATCAAATTTAACTTGCAAGATTTGATTACAGACAACAGCCAAGTGAAAGTAAATAAAAGCTTATAGTAAATGTAAGGCGCGATAACTTCCGAAAAGCTTCTCTTCCAATTTGCGTCGTGCTCCTTTTAGTTTTCCCCACAAATTGGCGGGACGGGACCTACTAGTTTATGCCGACGCCGAACGGCATCTGCAAGACAGATGAGTTTTCACTGAGAGCATCCATGGCAGAAATACATCGGGGTGCTTGTCAAACACTGTCGAGGGCGACCCCGCTTAGAAAATTTCTTCTAATTGAAAAAATCTATTTCCAAAAATTTTGATGTTGCTTTACCAGGTCGTGAACCCAGAATCGTCGGTGTGGTAGGCGGAGCACGCTACCACCAGACTACGGCGGTCGCTGGATATTTAATTATCTTTCGAAAAAACACTTTATTGGGATTGCAAATTAGGTTTTTCGCTGACATTAGCTAATTAAGCAAAGGCCAATCAAATCTGCTAGACATCTACTTAGCCACTTTAAATTGACGTTTAGCGGTTATATGACGCCGATAACTGCCGCTGAAAGTGTTGGCGCCAATATTTTATGGCTCATTTTTTGTGATCATGACACCAAAAATGTAAAAAAACATTAGGAAAAGACGAATATTTCTCAATTTATATGAATTAGGTGTGTGCATATTGGTACAAATGTTCGTACATCAATGCGAAGCTGAGAAAATGCTAAGCATGACTTAAGGATTCACGAGATTAAGCAAAATTTTGAAAAAATCTCTTTTATACCTTCATGAACACGAAATCCTAAATAGCCTTGGTCTGCTCTAGGAAGTTTGTAAGTACTAGAAGAAGAAAAGACACGCCCATCAATTAATATACTCCAATGATCAGAACAACGAGCTGAGTCGATTTAGCCATGGCCGTTGGTGTGAGTGTTTGAAGGCAAGGTTGGTTAAGGTTGAGCCGGCAGCTCAGTAAAGACGTCACATAGACTAAATAGTATTACCAAAATTTATTTGAAGACCAAACGGAAAACCTCAATTAGGCACCAGGACATATGTTAAAAATACTTTGTCCTCTTTGCAAATACTAGAAGTTTCCAGGACCAAGCCTAATAGCTAGCTCGGGCTCTGGCAATTCTGCCGTCTCGATTAGTCAAAGCCTTGCCTCACGAGAGCAGAACACGAACACAGAACGTGCTCAACCGTTTCTACCTGCATCTCGTACAAATGCTGGTACTGACGAGGCCTAACTTATAAGCATGTGACGACAGAAAGAGCGTGCACATCGTGAGCCTTATGTCTTCTCTGTTTAGAGATATGAGCAACTTGTTAGTCTGATGTTGTAGAACTTCCAGTCCAACTTTAGCTAACACTTGCCTTCAAACGTCGTAGGATTAGCACATGATCTTAGACATTTGCAGCCTCGCGCTTCTGTCTACGCCTTTCCTGCTGCTTGATGGAACATGTGCTACTCCTCTACCGTCGATTTATCGAATGCTGCACCCTCTATACCTTCATGACGGGGACCCAGTGTAGATGTATAGTCCGGATGAAAGGCACTACAGAGATCTTCAGGCTGTCATCATCATCATCATTAATAGGCGCTTAACAGCCTTAAGATTTTGACCGCCTTGGAGTCACACCAGCTATCACACACGCTAATCGGGAGCACCAAGGTAGGACAAGTCTTCCGCGACCTGCCTCTCCCAACTCAGTGAAGGCCTACAAGGTTCAATGTAGTCATATTAACTGTCCTCGATATGGTCGAGCTAGTACCTTAATGGTGCTTGTTACCGTAACATAGCAGATCTATATCCGGCAGAGGACCATCAACATCGATAGAACTTCCCAAAACCTTCGGGGAGTGTCTTTAACGCTACAACAACAAAATCCACATACCTACCATACATGTACGGATAACCCGTGACAGCGAGCTTCCAGTAGTAATAAAACATGTGAAGAGAATTTAATTTAAACATGAGATAATGAAATCCAAAATCATATTGCATAATTATACGTTTTTATTTATTTGCTTTTTTTCTCATTTGATTACAGTTTACGAATGTGTTGTAGAAAATACCAGTTTCATTGCCCCAATCACAAAAATTTAGTCAATCTTAAAAATAAGCTGATTGGTCTGACTTTTGATTAATGTCTTTTATTTTTATTTTTCTTTTGTTTCAGTTTCGCTTTGTATCGTTTCGTTCATTTTGATGGCACGTGACTTGAATAATATCGTAAAGTTACACCTTTTTTGTTTGTACAATAAAGGTTGACATATGTAAACTATTAACAATAAAGTAAAACTGACTTATAAAGTGAATTTAGAGCAAAAACAAACAAAATTGATTGTCCGTGTATGAAGGCGTTTTCAAACCGGCCGAACGTGTGCCTCTCTTTATTGGGTCATGCCGCATATGTAGTTTGTAGGTGTGACAGCTTTGGTAATTCCTATTATTCGAGTATAAAACGCCGCACAGTGTAACTTTTTTCACTCTTAGATGCCAAAATTAATAAAAGCCAAACCAATGGAGCAATTCATTTGACATTTTGCAGTGTGGTTGCAGATACCTAAGTCTGATGTGAGAATGTAAATGGGCGTGATCCGCCCACTTTTTCTCTTGCATCATATAAGATGAAATTCAGATAATCATATTTTCTACTTTTAAAAGCATTTTCCAGTGGCCAATATAAATAAAAATTGTTTATATTTCTTAACTTTAGCTTAGAGGGTTTTGATTAATATTGAAACATTTTATTTTCAAAGTCAAACACAACATAGGTTACATATATTGTAAAAACTGAATCGAATACATACTTATAAAAAAAAGTGATATTTAGATGTATAAGTTAGTCGGAGTCAATATCGTCGACATGCTCTGGTTCAGATAATAAGCCAATAACTCTACCGTGAATGTTCGCCGCTTTGACCTAGGGGTTTCGGCAAACTGTTTATGAACGGGTCTGACGATATCAGCAATCTGTGCAGCAAACAAGTTACTACAAATTCTTGTCTTTTTTGTCGGTGAAAGTTCACGATAGTTTCGTGCATCTTTTTCTGGACTCTGAGCGTCTGCGAGTGACCAACAGGAAGAATAGCAGACACGATTAAACTCTTTCCATGTAACATGAATTTATGTACGCTCACTAGCATATTGTACCAAGCATATCCGATAATATAGTGCTTGTCGTCACATAGTGGTCAAAAGCTTCAGACTTATTTGAATCAAATCCTATTCATGAAAGTAATATATGAAACCTTTTCAAAAGATGATGTTTATGCCGGTTATGTATGATTTATTCAGGATCTCCAAAAAATCTTCTCGCAGTGTTTGTCATCATTTGGTGTGCGGTTTTTTGCTTTGGCATATCAATCAAAAGACCAACTTCTTTCCTGAATCTATTTGGATATGTTCTTTCTTCTTTTCATCTTTTCCTTATTTCCTTCGCCCCGCACATACCAGTCTTCATTCCATTCTATAAGCGATGTGTAGCATACATTCCATGCATTGTATCCAGAATGTAAAGGGGAAATCCGAAAGCAAGCATGCTTTTGTCAACATTTCGCTCTGACAGAGCTCGCATATTGTTTAATCTTTTGGAGAAGCCACATATGTAGCACTTTTGCGATGATATATATGCCGACAGAGCGTTAGGTAGACGTTTATGTGATGTATACATACATATGTATATTCCCGAGCACTCAATTGCTTAGAAGTATCACCCATAATAGACGACCCTCAGTAGGCGTGCATACATACCATAAGTTGATGGGATAAGTGCACAACTCCTTAACTATGGGAAACTCATATGACAAACAATGAAGGCTATTCAGTGCACAAGTTTCCTTTTTCTGGGTTTTTACCATTTCAGTATAACTAACTGTCTTTTTTGGGATCTAGTATTGTAGACTTGAATTGAGGACATTCCCACTGTTGCCACTGCGCTTCATACGTGAGCGGTGCATAGAGACCTTAAGTTGGCGATTACAAAGAAAAACGCAAAATTTCGCATGGTTTGTTTCTTTTATCTGAAGCTATATGAAATTCCACTTTAATGTGTATGTATCGTTCTATGGAATTGGCGGAATCAGGCAAGTTTTATTCTATTGAAAACGAAAATTTTCTAAGCTTACCAACTTTTAGTGGCTGTCTAAACAAAAAAAACAAAAATAAATTAAAAAAAATGCCTACGTGGCTGAACTTACCAATCCTATTATTAAATTATCGAAGTATGTTAAATAAAATAGCTTGAAGTACAAAACAGTTATCGAAAAATCCACCACATGGCCACAAAGTGGTCAAAAATTTTGGACTGTGAAATGATTTTTACACTTGTTTCAATTTATTCAAGTTTCATAATCCTTATGATGGTGATCGTGGGTTTTTTACTTTGCTGTGTTAACATTTTCTTAATAGTAGTTATTAGTCTGTTGCATGTCAAAAAAATTTTGATATTGAGAACATTGTTTTTGGACTTTTGGCATCCTAAAAGTGAAAAAGTTACACTATGCGCCGGTTACTAAGGTGATTCATGATAAGCTCAATCAAAACGAGTTTGGTTGAAATTTGAAATTTCTTCAATAGATTTGAAGTGAACTGAATAAAGATCAGAGTGTGTTGTAGTATTACGTGGGTACCTGCCTACAAAATTGGTATCAATGGATTGATTGAGGCTACATGTTCAAGCCTTTCTGAGGTAGGGGGGCTGTCCATATCATTTCCAATTCTACATTGTGACAAACAAACAATTTTTGCTTCGATGTTGTTTCACTAAACGCTTTGTACCTAGTAACGTCAATACCACGACGCATTTGTTCTAATCCTCGGCCCCTTAATAAAGTAATAAGATAAAGATATGTTACATCTTCATTGCTCAACGTTATTCTTCAAAACCAAAATTAAATGTTTTTTTCTTGGACGTTGGAGCAGCGCAAGATTCGCAAGCACATTTCCCTGCGCTCCCTTTCAGCCCCGCATCAATCGCGTCATAAGAAAGGTCGTCTTGCTCACAGCACTCCAACAATATATTTGTCTGCTCTTTAAATAAAATAAATGTAAGGCGCGAATAAACTCCGCAGAAACTTTAGGCCGAACTTCTCTTTCCATTTGCGGTGTGATCCTTAAAATTTTTCCTGCAAATCGGCGGGACGGGACCTACTAGTTTTATGCGAACTCCAAATGGCATCTGCAAGGCAGACGAATTTTCACTGAGAGCTTTTCATGGCAGAAATACACTCAGAATGCTTGCCAAATCACTGCCGAGGGGCGTTCCCACGCTAGGATAATTTACTTCTAATTGAAAAAACTTGTTTCTAAAATTTTGATGTGACTTTGCCGGGGCGTGAACCCAGGATCCTCGACGTGGAGGCGGAGCACGCTACCACCACACCACGGTGGCTAACTAAATTCCTAAGGGAGGCTCCTTTCCAAAGCCCTAGAACAGATCCCTGAGGGACACCGCCGGTAATTTTGTGCATATTGGTCCCGTCATCCATATCAAAGAGAGTGTACTCTTTCGCTAAACAAGCGTTCAATTATTCTGCGAAGGTAAGCAGGTGTTTCATAGCTCTGTCATTACTGCATCCAGTTCTTGGTGTTAAATGTATTTATAATATCCAAAGGACAGCGCAGAGCTTTCGTATTTTGCCTCCGGTCATGGCTCGCAGGCTATATTGGACAACTGTTTGTATTATTTTTATCGTGGACTTGATTTCGAAATTCAAATTAAACACTAGACTTTCCAGGGTCTACTGTAGACGCACACTAATAATAGGCTCGAGAGTCTTGCCTATCAAATGCAACATACAAAATGGCCTGCATGAGAATTGCTTGTCGGAAACTCTTCTAAGCCTTGCCTAAAATTTTAACCACTAAAGCCGCAGCTATATTAGCACATTTTAAAAATTCATAAGAACTCATAAAATTATACCATAAAAGTTTATGATCAATAAATAGACCAACGTTTGTACCAGGAATCTGCCTGTCAACAAAATGAATTGCATTTAGTGTGGCTACAAAGATTTTATTGATTTTCTTAACTAACTTAAAAGTAATAAAAATTAAATTTATTTCCTATGCAAATAATCTAATTTTAAAAATCAAGGTGTTGTTATTGTTGTTTGTCTGTATCTTAACTGTATCTACCATAATATTATATATGCTTGTGTTAATGATATGCCGGTCCGAGTATATAGTAACCGGATTTGTCAAGTCGGGTACAAAAAGCATCCGGATCTATTTGAACATGATTCCAGATTGGAGAGATGCCGGCCAATTAAACTTGCTTCCAGTTATTTTGCGGATAGTTACACTGCGACGATTAGGTCCAGATATGGATGAAATCGAATCTGAATAAGGCTTTCGAAGAATCGTTTGCATCCATGCCGAAGTACTCTCGCTCTTGTCCTACAAAAATCATGGTAGCAATTCCATCTCGTCATCAATAATGCAGACTGGCATAGTATAGAATATGTCCTGCAAATATGTTTGGTTGGGTAGCAGCATGCTGCTACTATGACAGTAATCGGCAATCGAAGTTTTCGACTCATCGATTGATCGCTCACTTTCGAACGGTTGACCTGTAATTATATTTTTTACATAAGTATATAGAATAGAAACAACAAAATTTTAGCTAGATTTTCATCCATTGTCCTCTATAGAAAATCGATCTTCAAAAAGCAAGCGAATCTAAAAGTAGATGGGTCGTATCAGTAAATGGCGTGGTTAAAAACCGTGTTTAGTGTGAGCGTTTCTCCTTTCAAAGGGGAAGATGCATACCAATTTCAGACTGATAGCTTTAACCACTCTCGAGATATTGCTACAGAAAGTCGACTCAAAGCTTTTCTTAAATCTATATATCATATAGTAAGAGAAAGTTGTGTTAGTAATTACGTACTCTTATACACTCAAGAACGGATAACCGATTTGTCCGACCGAAAAAACTGGTGGAGAGAGATGCTATGACTTAGAACCAGAGACGGACATAAGACTACGACCTTTTCATCCCGTTCCGCTAGGAGTTTTGAGCTCAACACGTAGACCGGGTACATCCTAGGAGTTTGTTTGTACAATAATGGCTCTTCAAATAGAAGCTGTTTATGAGTACTTTGATACGGGTATTTCATACCCATGGTGACTAGAGTTTCGAGATATAGCCAAAACGTGGGCCGTTTACCACCCTAGACAGTGTTTATACAATATGTATAACAAATGAAAGTGTTGTGAGTGTCTAAGTACAGGATAATTTCATACGATTGTGGACTAGGGTCTCGAGATATAGGCCAAAACGTGGATCAGAGGTAACACTAGGATGTGTTTTGTACATTATGGGTATCAAATTGAAACTGTTGCTATGGCGTAGTACAGAGTATGCTTATACCACTGGAATGTGACTAGGGTCGCGAGATATAGTCCACATAACGTGAGACCCGTATACCTCTAGAATGTGTGTGTAATATGGATACATCAAACGAAAGCTGTTGCTAAGATCTTTAAAGTCATTTTCATTGTGATATCGATTAGTCGCATAACCTGGCAAAACATGATAATATGCTGCGAAGCGAAAAAGACATGAATTGATAATACCCACTTAGATGGGTCTATTTATTACCGATGATCGCGCCATCGTATTTTTCGAAAGGATTTGTCTCAGAAAAAAGTCCACTAATCATACCCAAAAAAATAATTTTTGAGCCTGGCCAAATTTCAACGATTTTATGCATTTTTTTCATTTTCAAGGCTCCAAATCATTTTTTATGTATTTTTTTTCGTTGCCAATTGGTGCAAATGCAAAATTGGTAATTGCGTTTTGATGCTTTTTATGGAGATTTAGAAGAATTTTGGTCGAAAATCGATTTTTTTGCAGGCTCAAAATTATTTTTTTGGGTATGCGTAGTGAAACTTTTTTTCCTGAGCCCAAATCCTATCGAAAAATCGATGGCGCGATATAGGTTAACTTTCGTCATACAAATCGAGCCAGGTAACGTATACCCATAAAAATAATTTTCGAGCTGTGAATTTATTTTTTTACTTTTTTTCGACTTTGATTTTTAAGGTTTTTTTCATGACCTACAAAAAAAATTTTCATTTGATTGTTAAATTTCATGTATACCCCCACTCAGCATTTAGGTGATTAATTTTGAATTTTCCTACATTTCAATACAATTTGATTACCCTTTCTGACTAAATAATGAGGTATCATACAATTGAACAAAATAATAATCAAATATGAATACTTTGATGATGAAAAACTAAAAAGCATTTCGCGATCACTTTTTGGAATCATTTTTGAAGTCCTTTGATGATTAATCTTATATTTCATAAAAACCAACAAAAAGAATAATGAATATGCTTACTTTTTATGATCAAAACTGATATAGTTTTTCAATCACATTTTGGAATCATAGTTTGAATCAATGTGTTTAATTTCAGTGAATCAAAAATTTTAATCTTTTTCACTCAGCTTCTGAATCTTTTCTGACAATCTCTGTTGACTGAATAATGAATTTTATACTTGTCAAAATTTAACTTTTGATTGAAGATCTTATTTTTTCGCATACACACATTTTTTCAATCATGAAATTCAGAAAAATATTTACATAGATTAAAATTTATTCTTCAAGAAAAGAAATAATATATACACTGCTCCTAACAAAAGATGTCCCCAACCATTTCTCCACATTCTGCATACCAGAAAATTCAACCCATCCATTAGACATACAAAGGTTGTGAACTATTTGATCCCAGGTAAGTGAAACTCTCTTGACATATGTACGTGATTATGGCTTCAACATCCCGTACCATATCGAATTTTAAGATGTTGACGATCATAGCTGATGCTGGATGTTTGTAGTCGCAGGTGTATATTGGTCTAGTTTGGTTCAAATAGCTCATTCCGCATGCTTTCTTCCCCTGATGAAATAAGATTAGCATGTAGTTTCTTATTTTGTATGAGATATGAAGAATAAATGTATGATAATCGCATTCAAAAATGATTCAGAAATCTCACGCCAAAATGATTGAAAGGTGTTCAGAAAATGACTGTGAAAAACATCAAATATTACGCTAAAACAACTAAAGTCAAATTTTTACAATGATATCAGATATGAACAGAAAGCGTTTCGAATTATGAATCGATAAATGATTATTCAAGAATAACCACATTTATGGTACATTTTTCTCCCGACGATACGTTAATTTTCGAACTGAAATGCTTTTTAAATTTGAACGTTTTAATCATCTTAGGGTATGATATGTGAATATTTTTTGATCAAAATTTTCAAAACTTCTGGCTGGGCCCTGTCCGACCAAAAAATATCAAAAAACTGTTATTGACAACGTTTTTAGCGGACATATTGGGGTCGGACAAGGTATATGTACATATGAAAATTTTTTTAGTAGATCATGGAAAAACCTTAAAAATCAAAGTCGAAAAAAAGTCAAAAAATGAAATTTGCCAGGCTCGAAAGTTATTTTTTTGGGTATGCGTAGTGGAACTTTTTTTCCTGAGCCCAAATCCTTACGAAAACCGATTCTAAGAGCCTAGCGGAACTCCAAATCCCGAATGACAGTCACGTAGATAGCCTGCATGCTGCTCAAGAGATCCTCGTGACAGTAACTAGCGATAGCATGCAGATGGTTTTAAACCCAACTTAGTTAGACCACTCTCAACCGTCCTCAAGCTTTAATTGGGGCCTGGTTGTCCTTCAAATAATTTTAAAATCTCTCCGTTAAAATAGGACATACATGTAGTACTGTTCCATTCTGCATCAGTTCAACCACGGACACGCACCCGTTCTTTAAGAATGTGGCAAATTTTTTCTTTCATGTTATGACTTAAAACGTCGGTTTTTAAAACCCGGTTCGCAGCATCACTATTACGTATACTAAGCTATAAAAACTTTAAGTGGTTTTACGATTATTTTTTTTTACAGTTATCTTATCAACATCTCGTTCACAAATGGGGTTACGAGCCAAAAACTTACTCATCGATGAGTCGTGGGACGAATTCTCAGCGCTACATGGCACGAGACACCGGTGTTTTTATGATCCAGCTTTCATCTTTCCACACCAGCGGCCATACAACGGTGGTTATGGTAGTGGTAGTGATGAGTTAATGGCTACAAATATGGTAATCCCGTTGGCAATGGCAATGGTGGCGGCAAGGCAAGATCGCGATCCAACAACAACAATGAAAACACGTTTATCATTACCAAATCACAAACTACAGAAACACCAACGTAAGTAGCTTAAAACCCTTTGAAGGTGCATTCCTTATTTCACACAGCTTGTAAGCAACTATACATCTTCCAGCTTTCTGTTTTACACCTCGAACGGCCAGCATCTGAACAATAATCAAGTTGGTAGCTTTAACTTAGCTGGTAGCGCCGTTGAAGCTGGCAGCAGTCATAAAATTTCATCAAACAATCCTACATTTTGGCTAAAGCGCATTACACGCAATATCAATGGAATAGTGGGCGTGGAAGTGGGTGGTAATTTCAGCGCTGCATTAACATCATTCGACACAGACACAGCATCGACAACGAGTGGTCGTGCAAAACGGAGGTAGGGCCGAAATATCCTTAACCAATTTCTACAAAGATATTTTCTTATTTCTGTTTTCCTTTATTTGTGTAATAACAGCATTTCATCATCTTCTCAAGCCATGCAATATTATCGAAATTGTCACGAGACGTTTCACTTAATATGGATCTCTTGGATATCATTGGTGTTGATAAGGGCGCCAAAACGCGTACCAAACGACAAAGTCCCGGTCGTGAAACACTGTGCAAGACCACTTCACAATTTATTGCACCACAAGCAGCGCTAAATAATAAAGGTGAATTTACCATTTTACACTTTTTCTATAATTATAGTAATTTCTACGTTTTATAGTAACTGGATGTTTGTGGTGAATGAACCGAGTACAGCGCGCCAGATGGTGAAAGCGGAGTTATGCGCGTAAGTTTGCTATAAAATTGTAACTGATGCTAGTTTTAAAAATACGAAACAGGTGCACCTTAAAGAAATGTGGTTTGTGTATACACTTAAATGAGAAGAGTTTTTGTGCACAGAATCTCTAGGAGTGATTGCCAAATCAATCAGTTTTGTTCTCTTTTCATGGATTGGAGTGATCTCTTTTGTTTTAGCATGTCCTACAGGGGCCAATTTCAGCTGTTTATGCCTAAACGGGCATGGCTTCTTTGTCGCCTACGTGTACAGTCGGACAAGTCCTCTTTCTACGCGTGCAAAAATTCTTACCGACTTTATAATTTTTTTAAACTCAAGTGCGCTTGCTAGCCGGTCAAGTTATATTTTTAACGCAAAGTTAGCCTCAACTAAGCAAGGTCTTAGAAAACTTCTAGTACTATTTGCCAAGAGGACGAAGTTTCTTTTCAATTGCCTACTGAGTCGAAATAGCATTTATTGGCAAAATTACTTTTCGCTGGTTTTCAAAGCTAATGCCGTTTTTTATGTTAATTTGGGGTCCGAAACAATCGAAGTCTTTTTACTACACACTCAGAAAACACTTGAATGAAATGGCACTTAAGAAAATTTTCCTCTTCGCATAGCCAAAATTCTTCAAAATGAGGAAAAATTCCTCAATTTGAAGAATTTTTCCTCATTTCAAAGAAATTTGGCCATGCGAATGAGGAAAAAATTTCCTAAGTGCCATTTCATTCCCATTTTTTTTCAATCGGGAGAAATTTCTTTCTGAGTGCATGTTTCGAAATTATGGCTGCAAACAGTGGCGTGATTGCCAATGCGCAAATAAGCCGACTCTTTAGTTGACTACAGCACGTACTTCGGTTTGTCCTCATTCACCATCAAATCCATCTTTTCGGCTTCTTTATCCAGTTTGGAATAAGCAGAACTTACGTGGCGGGTATTCGGGCCGACGATTTCAATGTTGTAAGCGTACCTACCTCAGTATTGCACGCTCATTTATAATATTGTTCCAGAGACGTTAAGTTCTGTAGCATCAAATTAAATTAGAGGGTCACCCTGTCTGAAACCTTGTTTAGTTTCGAACGGCTCTGAGGGGTCCTTCCCAATTCTGACTGAGCTGATGATGTTGTTCAACGCTATTTTGCACAGCCGTATAAGTTTTTCGGGGAAACTAAATTCAGACAAAGCTGCATATAGGCATTAGAGGTTTACGCCGATCACTTTATGTGTGTTCTTACTTTTCTTGATTTTTTATTTAAAAAAATAATATTCAGGAAAGGTTTTCTTTGTATGTATTTAAGGAAATCAACGTTTTGGCCATTTCGGAAAGATCATGGGTTTTGCCTCAAAATCCCGCATATCGTTCAAAAATTTCAGAGAAGCTCCTTGCGGAGGGATTGTCCCTCGTTCACTTACTCCAGAAAGGCTTCGAACCTCACCCCGGTCTTTGGAATTGGTACCTGCGTCTGCTGAAAAGAAATAGAGATACATAAAATGGTCACACTTTTGTCTTTATATCTCGTGCAAAGCGTAGGTTCACCCCTGGGGTCAACTCCTAATAATTTTCGCAAACACAATTTCCTTAAACCATTTGTGGCTCCTTGGCGGGCACGCACAAAGGCGACTTACTATTTGCTATTAATGGTATATTAATACTCATTACCCTCGTGGCACAGGGCGCCTCCAGTTTTTTCGGCTGTTGCTAAGAGCTATAATTCCCGATGTGCGAACAGTAAGCTATCCCGAACACCAGTCGCTACACGCCTCCTGCCCTCACACCATATGCCAGCACAGAAGCTATAGGACTGCAACTTCGAACTCATACCTTCGTCGACGTCACTTTCCTAGAAGCTCTAGGTGTAGCTCTGAAGGCTTTCTAACGGATGCTTTTGTCACGCTATGCTGACCTAGCTATACCAGAGAAACACCTTGAAACGTTAGGGAGTGATTATTCGGCCAAGGACACCGCCCCTGGAAATCATAAGCAGTTTAAGTGGATGTCATTGCGTAATGGGTGAAATCGTATAATCCTCGGCGCATCTATATAATTAAAATTTTACAAGGACCCTGGATAAAATTTTTAAAATGTATACCGAAGTCTGCGGACGTTTGTGTTCACAACATTGATAGTCTTCGTTATCATTAAATCCAAACCATATTTTAGAATGAAAGTCGACCGATTTTAAGTTGAAAGATGTTAACTGCTGTTTTCCGGCCTTATGATATAAGAGCTCATTGTGGATGACTAGTGCAACTGTCCACTACGATAGGGTAGTAGCACAAATGGTCATTAGTTTGACTGTCCTTGGGAAAGCTCTTGCTTCACCACTTTGAGTGTTCCTGCGAAGGATAAAGCCTGACCTGGTAAATATATGTGCCTACGTATTGACATTTGTAAAAGGAGCCGTAACGTGTCGGTGATATTTAAACTTGGTTGATAGGCTATAATCAATGTGATTCACTCCAAGGAACTAGTTGGGGATAGGTCCGCCAACTTTAGGAAATGTCAAACCGGGAGACTTGTGTGTTGAAGGATGAAGTGTGAAAATCAAAATAACATTTCAGACGCTATTTTATAGTTTCGCAAATAAACAGCAGATGTTTGAATGTAAGCCCAAGTGATTTTTTAAACACTTCTCATACGTACATATATCCTCAACTTAAGTATGAGGTAAGAATCAGGATTAAGGATAAAGGATTTTTGCATCACTGATTTCGCTTATTCTTTCAGCCAATCGCAATATAAATTTTTTTTATAAAATCGGCACCTATTTTGGGTAATTTGCTTTTTTTAACACTTGAGGACAATTTGAAACATGTTCGCCTTGGGTCATTTTATTTGAATTCACTGTTCATTATTAATTTTTTTGAGCAAAATTTGCAAAGCGAGCATATAAATTTATTATATAACTTTTCCTTAGTGTTTTGTTTTAATAACTTGGTAAATTGGACGATTCAATGTCATTGTTAAGCTGACATCGAAAACGCTGTTTTTATACTCAGCTGAGCAGAGCTCACAGAGTATATTAACTTTGTTCGCATAACGGTAATCTGTAACGGCATAAACTAATGGAGATAGATATAGACTTCTATATATCAAAATTATCTGGGCGAAAAAAGAAATTCATTTAGCCATGTCCGTCCGTCCGTCCGTCCTTAAACACGATAACTGAGTAAATTTTGATGTATCTTGATGAAATTTGGTACGTAGGTTCCTGGGCGCTCATATCAGATCGCTATTTAAAATGAACGAAATCGGACTACAACCACGCCCACTTTTTCGATATCGAAAATTTCGAAAAACCGGAAAGTGCGATAATTCATTACCAAAGACGGATAAAGAGATGAAACCTTATGACGTAGAATAGAAATTAGTAAATTTTGGACAATGGGCGCGGCACCGAAATAGTATTTGAAATAAGGTAATTTGAAAGTTTTGCAAGCCGTAATTTGTCATCGTTGAAGATATTATGATGAAATTTGGCAAGAGCATTACTCCTATTCCTGTATGTGTGCTAATAAAAATTAGCAAAATCGGATGACGAACACGCGCACTTAAAAAAAAATTTTCTTTAAGTCAAATTATAACAAGAAAATACAGTATATAAGTGAATTATGTCAACATTCAACTCCAGATGATATGCTGCAACGAAATGCAAAAATAAAAGGAAATATCAAAATGGGAGTGGCTCCGCCCCTTATTCATTTAATTTGTCTATAATACTTTTAATGCCATAAGTCGAACAAAAATTAACCAATCCTTTTGAAATTTGGTAAGGGCATAGACCCTATGACGTTAACTATTTTCTGTGAAAATGGGCGAAATCGGTTGAAGCCACGCCCAGTTTTTATACACAGTCGTCCGTCTGTCCTTCCGCTGCGTTAACACGATAACTTCAGCAAAATCGATATATCTTTACTAAACTCAGTTACGTACTTATCAGAACTTCACTTGTATGTGGTATAAAAAATGGCCGAAATCCGACTATGACCACGTCCACTTTTTCGATATCGAAAATTACGAAAAATGAAAAAGAGAAACGCCATAATTCTATAACAAATATGAAAAAAAGGGATGAAACACTGTAATTATATAACTTTAGAAAAAACTTTGTAAAATGCGTGTGACACCTACCATATTAAGTAGAAGAAAATGAAAAAGTTCTGCAGGACGAAATCAAAAGCCCTTGGAAATCTTGGCAGGAATACTGTTCGGGATGACATAAATACAAATTAGCGGTACCCGAAAGATGATGTTCTGGGTCACCCTGATCCACATTTGTTCGATATCTCGAAAACGCTCTCCACATATACAACTAAGGGCTACTCCCTTTATAAAACCCTCATTAACACCTTTCATTTGATACCCATATCGTACAAACAATTCTAGAGTCACCTCTGTCACCTTTATGGCGATATCCCGAAATGGGCGTCCCACTTATAGAACTATGGCGCACTCCCTTAAAATACACTTTAATACTTTCCATTTCCTAGGTTCATTTTGCTAAATGGTAATTTTCCCTTATTTTTGTCTCCAAAGCTCTCAGCTGTGTATGTAGTGCTCGGTTACAACCGAACTTAGCCTTCCTTACTTGTTTTAAATAACTTTTGAACAGTTAGAAAGACTTAAATTTCGCAATTAGTTTCTTATAATTAGCAGTGATGCGCATCCGTTGATACCACTTTCGACCATATCCGACCAATTTTCGACATGAACAATAAATGCCTAAACAGTCTTAAATGAGTAGAAAATATAGTAACGCGCCGAACGCCGCCGCCGGCGCGCGCGATATTTTTGACATTCGGCGGCGGCGTGCGAAAAACGACGAAATCGGCGGTGGCGGCGTATATCTCTAATAGGCATCCTTTCGTGCTGGAAGCGTTTTTAAAATCGACAAAGAAGTGAGGTGATGTATCTCAATTCCTTTTTCGCGGATTTTTTCCACGATCTTGTGCATAGTGAAAATCTGGTAGATAGTGGATATGCGATACCAAGAATACTGATTCCGCGATAGTTGGCGTAGTTAGCAGGATCCCCCTTCTTGTGAACTAGGCAAAGAATGCTTAGATACAATTTCGTCGGGCATGCACCATCCGAGCATATTTTGAAAAAGAGCTGATGAGTGCACCTTACCAACTCCTCGCCTGATTTCGCCACAATCGGTGGGGGAGATATTAATTCCATCATCGTCGATTGCGGGATCGGGTTCATCATCCCTGTGCGCTTCATCGCTGCCCCCATAAGGAGAGCAGAGAGCTGTCCTTCCATTATCTAGGTACTCTCTGGACATCGGTTCAAGTCGCCGTTTTCGTTTCTACGCGAGTGTAATTCCTGGTGGGTGCTCAAGCTCCTGCACTCAAACCTTTCCTCCTCTGCTTTTCTTCCTGTGAAGCGTCTCGATTCCCATTTCTTCTCGCGCGCGTTCACACGCTTCGTTCCGCGTTTGCTTTAAACTTAGACAGCGTCACCGGCAGTGGCGCTTTCTTCATTTTCGATGTTTTCTGGCACTTACTTTTTTATTAAATATCTGATAAAAAAATTCTTTAGTGGCGTTTTATGCAAAATATTTCCCTTACCTTTTTCATTTCTACGTTGTGTATGTGGATGACACTTGATATCGATTAATGTTTTATTATCAGCTGATTTACCAAGCTGCACATCATCATAACGAAAAAAATAAAATAAAATGTCGATGTCATTGATACACACATTACAAATTTCACAATCCGAGTTGCCCAAATAGATTTGGAGCCAAAAAAGGGCAAACATTTTAAAGAGGGCCAAAAAAGGGCTAGGGCTAAACACGAATACAGAGCTACAATTTACTACCCTTTCCTGACTACATGGTTTCTTCATTGACGTCAAGGTTCAAAGGTGAATTTTTGAAAATACTGCCTCTGGAGGACTGATTCCAGCATACACTGCAGGAGTAATGATTGAAGAAATTGTACTTGCTGCTAAAGTTTATAAGAAGATCTCACCAGTCACAATGAGACAGTGCTGAAAATGAGATATATTGTGGCATAACATTGCAAAAGTGATCCATTCAAGAATGCTCAACAGCTACTGATGCCCTGAAAATCATTAAATCAGCACACTTTTCTTCATTTTTTCAAACGTGACGACACTGTTGCAAATATTTGCGACTATCCCCGTGACATCAGCGACCGCAGAGCGTTCTTTTTCTGTTCTAAAGCGCTTGAAGACTTGTTTGAGAGTCAACATGTCTGAAAATCGACTGACTGGTCTGGCACTAGGAACGTCCACAAAGAAATAGAAACGGACATTGAAGAAATAACCGATCTTTTCTGTAAATCGAAGTCCCGACGACTCGAATCTTTCGATTGGTCGATAGAAGATTGAACCAGCAATAAGTGGGTTGAAAGAAAGGTTTTTATGACTATTTTTATATGGTTGTTATATCATTATCTCGAGTGTGCTGAATAAAAGAAGAACTTCATTTCAGAAAATATTGCTTGTACTTTATTAGTAAGTTATTTAATTTTTTAATTTGAAAATACTCGTTTTGTCATGTCATTTTATATTCTGTATACATTTATTTAACACATCATGGAAAACAAAAACAAAAATTTGAAAGTGAAAAAATTTCAAGCCCCCCGTACCAATCCTAGATCCGCACTGGTCACCGGTAACCACTTTTTCCACTGCTTCTGCATTCGTCAGGTTGACGTGTACTCTCAGAAAGCAGATTTGAGAGATGAGTTGCGATATCATTGACAGCCTGCTTTCCTTGCATTTTGGGAATGCAGCAGTCGTATGTGCGTTCTAAGCGTTCATAGAAAGCGTCTTTCCTCCTCGATTTTGTACACTGCGGCTAACGTCAGCACTTACCGACAAGTCTCTCTTCCACCACGAACGAATGACGAAACTGTGCTTATTTGTATTGTCCTCCAGTAAATGTCACAATTTTCTATTTCATTTCTTCGTTACTATCGGTCCATCGCATTTCTTTGATGGCGATTATGCCGGCTCTTTCGGCAGGGAACGAATATTTTAGGTGCATGCCTCATATCATAGTCTTTTCAACTGTATAGGGTCGTCATCAGTAAAGGTGATCTTTTTATCCGAGACTTGGTCGTGTGTTTTCACTGGTAGTCGAAACTGGTTATGTCGCACGGGTCCCAGGACCCCAGCGTGCACAACCCGGCTCAGACGGAATGAAATTATTACTTGCACGTTTAGAATAGCGAGGCCGCATTGACTCAAGATATACCGCTTGGAATTGCTGTGAAAGCTCGTTGAAATTCCCACAGCTAGTAGTCCTTAGACGATTATGTTAGAGTGGCTGTTGAACGTAGTGCAAATAATGGCTTTGGCCATATCCCTGGTGAATGGCGGTGAGAAGCTTTCCCCCCTTACGTAGCACTTCTACAGCATAGCTCCACCTCCCTTCCTGTCTGTAAACTTCCAACATGCGCTCTACCCTCTCCGTTCTATACTCGAGCTTTTGTAGGAGGTCGCAGCCAGAGTTAGATGCTTCGCAGAGAACGTTTTTGACGCCAAATTAGTTTTTCTCTTTTCTCTTAGCTCATCAATTTTAAAGAGTTTTTGACTTCAAAGGAACCGCTTTCCTTATCTAGGTTTTACACATTTCCTATAGAGGTCGAAAACCTCCGAATCATGTTTTGTTCTTGATATATACATATGACAATATTTGACCACGTTGCAGTGCTTGTTACTTTTAAAAAATACACACATTTTTTGGAATTTTTTTCAGGGGTGTTTTGTTAGTTTTCCTATACAGGGTGACTGCATACCAAAAAAAAAAAAAAAAAAAAAAAACAAGTAAGGACGGGACTGTCTTTCGGCTGTGCCAAAGACTTCATACCATTCATGAATGGGACTGAACAATAATCTTATCCCGTTCGTATCTACAAATACATCGATGTATAAGTATGAAAGAAATATAGTGAACAGGTGTTACAGACCTAACTGATTTTTAAGGTAAATATAAAATATAGAAATGGTAGAAAAACCCCCTTATCAGGTGAACGATCGTTTGTATGGATCTCTATCTACATATAGCTCCGATCGACGATTTTCAAACGCAGGAAATCTTCTATGATATATTATTTGAATATATATGAACGAGTTTCGCGTTTCTACTATCTGAAGAAATTAGGGAGAATGGCCATAAAAATCTGTCTATCTCGAACGATCGGTTGTATGGGATATATACATATATATAGCTCCGATCAAAGTGATTTTTTCAGAAAATCTTCTATGATATATTGAATATATACACCAATTTCACGTTTTTATTGAAATAAGGGAGAAAATGGACAAAATCTTTATATCTGAACGATCGGTTGTATGGGATATAAATATATATGCTCCGATCAAATTGATTTTTTCCAGGAAATCTCTATGATATATAAAAATTATATCAACCAAGTTTAACGTTTTTTATAGAAATTAAGGAGAATGCAAAATCTTTCTATCTGAACGATCGTTGAATGGGATTAACTATACACAGCCTCCGATCAAATGATTTTTCTGAAATCTTCTATGATATATAAAATAAAATACTCACCAAATTTAACGTTTATATATTCAAATTAAGGCAGAAATGACAAAAATACGTCTTATTGAGATCGGTTGTATGGGATATATACTATTAATATACTCGTCAAGTGTTTTTTTTTTTTCAAAAATCTTCATTTTTGTGTTATAATCGCCTACTGAATTTAAAAATCGCGGGTTCGAATCGGCTCAAGGCCTACAATAATTTTTATCATTATTATTGTTTATGATAAATTTTTTCTTATTGAAAAAATTTTTAAATTGAATAGAAGAAGAAAAAATTTTAGACAACTGCCCAAAAGCTCGTTGTATAGATCCATTTCGGGAACTGCTAAATTCCTTCATCGGCAACGTTTAGGCGCCGCTGCTATAACCATTCAGCCACCACAGCGGTTTTTTGTTTGTCTTCATTAATCCTACTTCCATTCTGGTTCGTGCCAATTGATATTCACAACACTGCGACATCTGTTGCAGAATAGCTGTGAAAATTGGACTTGTTTGTTGGCAATGCTGCCATAGTGTCATATTTTATTGACACTTTTTTCCCCGTGCTCTGGGATGTATTAACAATTTTTGTTGTTATATCGGCCTACTGATTTTAAGATCGCGGGTTCGAATCGAGCTCAAGGCCTAACAATAATTTTTTTATCATTATTATTGTTATGATAAATTTTTTCTTAATTGAAAAAATTTTTTAAATTAGAATAGAAGAAAGAAAAAATTTTAGACAACTGCCAAAGCTCGTTGTATAGATCCATTTCGGGAACTGCTAAATTCCTTCATCGGCAACGTTTAGGCGCCGCTGCTATAACCATTCAGCCACCACAGCGGTTTTTTGTTTGTCTTCATTAATCCTACTTCCATTCTGGTTCGTGCCAATTGATATTCACAACACTGCGACATCTGTTGCAGAATAGCTGTGAAAATTGGACTTGTTTGTTGGCAATGCTGCCATAGTGTCATATTTTATTGACACTTTTTTTCCCCGTGCTCTGGGATGTATTAACAATTTTTGTTGTTATATCGGCCTACTGATTTTAAGATCGCGGGTTCGAATCGAGCTCAAGGCCTAACAATAATTTTTTATCATTATTATTGTTATGATAAATTTTTTTCTTAATTGAAAAAATTTTTTAAATTAGAATAGAAGAAAGAAAAAATTTTAGACAACTGCCAAAGCTCGTTGTATAGATCCATTTCGGGAACTGCTAAATTCCTTCATCGGCAACGTTTAGGCGCCGCTGCTATAACCATTCAGCCACCACAGCGGTTTTTTGTTTGTCTTCATTAATCCTACTTCCATTCTGGTTCGTGCCAATTGATATTCACAACACTGCGACATCTGTTGCAGAATAGCTGTGAAAATTGGACTTGTTTGTTGGCAATGCTGCCATAGTGTCATATTTTATTGACACTTTTTTCCCCGTGCTCTGGGATGTATTAACAATTTTTGTTGTTATATCGGCCTACTGATTTTAAGATCGCGGGTTCGAATCGAGCTCAAGGCCTAACAATAATTTTTTTATCATTATTATTGTTATGATAAATTTTTTCTTAATTGAAAAAATTTTTTAAATTAGAATAGAAGAAAGAAAAAATTTTAGACAACTGCCAAAGCTCGTTGTATAGATCCATTTCGGGAACTGCTAAATTCCTTCATCGGCAACGTTTAGGCGCCGCTGCTATAACCATTCAGCCACCACAGCGGTTTTTTGTTTGTCTTCATTAATCCTACTTCCATTCTGGTTCGTGCCAATTGATATTCACAACACTGCGACATCTGTTGCAGAATAGCTGTGAAAATTGGACTTGTTTGTTGGCAATGCTGCCATAGTGTCATATTTTATTGACACTTTTTTCCCCGTGCTCTGGGATGTATTAACAATTTTTGTTGTTATATCGGCCTACTGATTTTAAGATCGCGGGTTCGAATCGAGCTCAAGGCCTAACAATAATTTTTTATCATTATTATTGTTATGATAAATTTTTTCTTAATTGAAAAAATTTTTAAATTAGAATAGAAGAAAGAAAAAATTTTAGACAACTGCCAAAGCTCGTTGTATAGATCCATTTCGGGAACTGCTAAATTCCTTCATCGGCAACGTTTAGGCGCCGCTGCTATAACCATTCAGCCACCACAGCGGTTTTTTTGTTTGTCTTCATTAATCCTACTTCCATTCTGGTTCGTGCCAATTGATATTCACAACACTGCGACATCTGTTGCAGAATAGCTGTGAAAATTGGACTTGTTTGTTGGCAATGCTGCCATAGTGTCATATTTTATTGACACTTTTTTCCCCGTGCTCTGGGATGTATTAACAATTTTTGTTGTTATATCGGCCTACTGATTTTAAGATCGCGGGTTCGAATCGAGCTCAAGGCCTAACAATAATTTTTTATCATTATTATTGTTATGATAAATTTTTTCTTAATTGAAAAAATTTTTAAATTAGAATAGAAGAAAGAAAAAATTTTAGACAACTGCCAAAGCTCGTTGTATAGATCCATTTCGGGAACTGCTAAATTCCTTCATCGGCAACGTTTAGGCGCCGCTGCTATAACCATTCAGCCACCACAGCGGTTTTTTGTTTGTCTTCATTAATCCTACTTCCATTCTGGTTCGTGCCAATTGATATTCACAACACTGCGACATCTGTTGCAGAATAGCTGTGAAAATTGGACTTGTTTGTTGGCAATGCTGCCATAGTGTCATATTTTATTGACACTTTTTTTTCCCCGTGCTCTGGGATGTATTAACAATTTTTGTTGTTATATCGGCCTACTGATTTTAAGATCGCGGGTTCGAATCGAGCTCAAGGCCTAACAATAATTTTTTTATCATTATTATTGTTATGATAAATTTTTTCTTAATTGAAAAAATTTTTAAATTAGAATAGAAGAAAGAAAAAATTTAGACAACTGCCAAAGCTCGTTGTATAGATCCATTTCGGGAACTGCTAAATTCCTTCATCGGCAACGTTTAGGCGCCGCTGCTATAACCATTCAGCCACCACAGCGGTTTTTTTGTTTGTCTTCATTAATCCTACTTCCATTCTGGTTCGTGCCAATTGATATTCACAACACTGCGACATCTGTTGCAGAATAGCTGTGAAAATTGGACTTGTTTGTTGGCAATGCTGCCATAGTGTCATATTTTATTGACACTTTTTTCCCCGTGCTCTGGGATGTATTAACAATTTTTGTTGTTATATCGGCCTACTGATTTTAAGATCGCGGGTTCGAATCGAGCTCAAGGCCTAACAATAATTTTTTATCATTATTATTGTTATGATAAATTTTTTCTTAATTGAAAAAATTTTTAAATTAGAATAGAAGAAAGAAAAAATTTTAGACAACTGCCAAAGCTCGTTGTATAGATCCATTTCGGGAACTGCTAAATTCCTTCATCGGCAACGTTTAGGCGCCGCTGCTATAACCATTCAGCCACCACAGCGGTTTTTTTGTTTGTCTTCATTAATCCTACTTCTATTCTGGTTCGTGCCAATTGATATTCACAACACTGCGACATCTGTTGCAGAATAGCTGTGAAAATTGGACTTGTTTGTTGGCAATGCTGCCATAGTGTCATATTTTATTGACACTTTTTTCCCCGTGCTCTGGGATGTATTAACAATTTTTGTTGTTATATCGGCCTACTGATTTTAAGATCGCGGGTTCGAATCGAGCTCAAGGCCTAACAATAATTTTTTATCATTATTATTGTTATGATAAATTTTTTCTTAATTGAAAAAATTTTTAAATTAGAATAGAAGAAAGAAAAAATTTTAGACAACTGCCAAAGCTCGTTGTATAGATCCATTTCGGGAACTGCTAAATTCCTTCATCGGCAACGTTTAGGCGCCGCTGCTATAACCATTCAGCCACCACAGCGGTTTTTTGTTTGTCTTCATTAATCCTACTTCCATTCTGGTTCGTGCCAATTGATATTCACAACACTGCGACATCTGTTGCAGAATAGCTGTGAAAATTGGACTTGTTTGTTGGCAATGCTGCCATAGTGTCATATTTTATTGACACTTTTTTCCCCGTGCTCTGGGATGTATTAACAATTTTTGTGGTTATCGGCCTACTGATTTTAAGATCTCGGGTTCGATCGAGCTCAAGCCTAAAATATTTTTTATCATTATTTCAATTAAGAAAAATTTATCATAACAATAATAATGATAAAAATATTGTTAGGCCTTGAGCTCGATTCGAACCCGCGATCTTAAAATCAGTAGGCCGATATAACAACAAAATTGTTAATACATCCCAGAGCACGGGGAAAAAGTGTCAATAAAATATGACACTATGGCAGCATTGCCAACAAACAAGTCCAATTTTCACAGCTATTCTGCAACAGATGTCGCAGTGGTTGTGAATATCAATTGGCACGAACCAGAATGGAAGTAGGATTAATGAAGACAAACAAAAACCGCTGTGGTGGCTGAATGGTTATAGCAGCGGCGCCTAAACGTTGCCGATGAAGGAATTTAGCAGTTCCCGAAATGGATCTATACAACGAGCTTTGGCAGTTGTCTAAAATTTTTTCTTTCTTCTATTCTAATTTAAAATTTTTTCAATTAAGAAAAAATTTATCATAACAATAATAATGATAAAAAATTATTGTTAGGCCTTGAGCTCGATTCGAACCCGCGATCTTAAAATCTCTATGATATATTAGCATATATATATCACCGAGTTTCACGTTTAAACTTTCTAAAATTGCGGCAGGAATGACCAAAATCGTCTTATACTGAACGATCGGTTGTATGGGAGATATATGTTATAGTGGTCCGATCCTACCGGATCCGACAAATGTCTAATAATACAAAAATACATCCTTGTGCCAAATTTCATTGAGATATCTCAAAATTTGAGGGACTAGTTTGCGTTCAAACAGACAGATGAGACGGACGGACAGGCGGACATGGCTATATCAACTCAGTTCGCGCCCTGATCAATTCCGGTATACTTATGGTGAGGCTATCTTCTATATTCTCAACGTTACAAACATCGGACCAAAGTTAATATACCATTTCATGTTCACGAAAGGTATAAAAAACTGCGTTCTTTAAACTCACATAGTTATTGACATACTTTGACTCTTTATTTAACTTTGTAAATTATAATTGGTACTGTTTGCATTTTTTGGCAACAAAGAACACCCCTTCAATTTGTTCCGCACCAGTGGCACACTTATTGGACATATAAATAATATATCCTTTATAACAAACAAACCTTTTGACGAAACAATCAATCAGGGGAAGAAATTTAGCTGCATTCAAAACTCTGTACATAATTTACTTTACCTACACACAAGACATGGTGGGTTAGTCTCAATAATGGAATGCATAAGCAATTGTATTTTTGCAGATTTTTGAATGCGCTTAAGTTCGTACAGCGCCGAATAGTTTCCTTATTTTCACAAAAGTTACGAAGGAATATTTCATGATTGTACCCATACGAGTACAACACAAAAACTTATAATTGCGGGTTAAATACATTTTAACCACCTCAAAAAAGAAAGAAAAAAGTATTTATGGAAAAACGAAATTATAAAAAAAAATGCTTAAAAATAACTGGGAAAAAATTGGTCAACACAAAAGAGAGGCAAATGCGCGTGCGCGATAAATCTCTGGCGGTTTCAAACTGTGGAAGGTCCTGTCAGTCCTTGTTTGTGCGCACACTTGTATGTACCCAGTAAGTATGCGTGCGTATATGATTGCATGGATTTTGGTGTGTTTTGTATGCAAGTGCATTTTGTTTTAGTGTTTGTGTTGTTGTGTTGCTCGTTCTTTCCCTAACTGTAAAAAGTGACTTTGAACCAAAAGGGCGTATATAAACAAGATTATTGCTAGGGGACAAATAAAAGCGATAGCCACGCGAAACACACAAAACAATAAGGGGAACCAATGAATACAAGCAAAAGGGGAACTATCTATGTCAGTAGGATAGGACACAACGTGCTTGTACTGGTACAAGTCAATGCATGCAAAAAATCGTAATGTTGAGCAATTTCTTCCATTGGGTAGCATGTGAATGTCCTTACTTAAGATTACCCATGCTTATAATTGTGTAATTAGAAACACTTGTCACAGTGCATTCAACAAGCGCCAAAATCTTGTGCAGTTCGTGCGATTCTGAGTATCGGTTGCTGTCGAATAGCTTGCAACAGGGCATAGGTATCAATACCTATACTAGGAGATTTTTTACTTAACTGTACTTAGTACAAAGTTTGTGTTTAACTTAATCGCATAATCGTACGTTATCATGGTATAAAAGGAATATGTGAGACAAAAATCGACACCGATGATGGCACAGCGCCGAACCCGGTTTATCTCGAAACCAAATTGACAAGGGATGAAGGAAAACCGTTCCAATATAACATCGAATAAGGACAACTATTGGTTCGATATAATCATCAGCGGCGAACGAACATTTTTTGGAATTCTCGGATTTTGGGAATCGAGTTCGGTTACTAGGTTTACTCATATTTTAAGACTACTAAGGCCAGAACCACAAGTTTTTGGAAACATCAGCGTTGTTCCTTGATTCCGGGCATCACTACATGAGCTTTCACGCATAAATACCGCCATTCGTACATAAATGCCCATTAACACAAACAAACATACCTACATGTTGGGCCCGACTTTTTTAACTGTAAAGTAAACCAGGAAAATCCAAATTCGAATAAACTAAACATCATATACCTATCTATGAAGTTATTATAACATGCAGAATATTACAAAAATATCCCAAGCAAATATTTACTCGGAGCTGGAATTCCTTTAAATGCGAGTAATTTGAGGACCCTCAAGGTCAATCAATTAACTCGCGGAAGATATATGTAGCTTAAATTGTGTTCCATTTCTTGTCAGGGGCTATCAACTGATTCTGTTTAAAGCCTAGCGGTTTGCTTGGGACGAGGAAACAACATGGATATGCGCCTAAGCTTCGAAGGAGATTTTGGGGTCACAAAAGAGTCGAAGGGCTGGCACAAAGGTGCGGAAATGGCAGAGCTTTCTATACTCGTACCTACCGATGGATGCAAATTAACGTAAGGGATCGGGTCTGCTGTTTACTGTGTGTATTCAGAAATAAGTAGATCCCACAGGCTACCAGATCACTATAGTGTCTTTCAGGCAAAAATCGTAGCCCCGAGGCTGATGCTGTTCATACTTACTGGACACTAGGGAGTGATGTCTGGAGGAGAAAACTACAGTCTGCAGAGTTGCTAGATACTGAGGCAGCTTGGTCCTAGAACCATTAGTATTTACAAAAGGGGCGGAGTTGTTGTATAACATAAGCCCTAGTACTGAATTACTGTTTGGGTAATCAAAGAAATTCCGGGAACTCTGTGGACACATTCAGTCTATTCGTGGTTGATGTTGACCGACTAGTCAACCTAACCTAAACTTGGGGCACAAGGGGGATTACAGTTTTTCCCCACCCATCCATTCACGCAGGTACTAAGATAATACCGGCACAAGGAATACCAATATACAGAGTACCGAATGCATAATTTACTATCTACTATGCTCATATCTGCGTAAAGGCTCTGAACTAGTGCAGTACAATTGCATTGGGAGGGGGTATTGTTCTATTTTTTCTCCTCTCAAAGCTCTCAACTCATATTTTGTACAATGTAATATCTAACGAAACGACAACTGCCTCTTTGCAGACCTTTTGAACAGGTTCTAAGCTAGTTCAGTGTTGTTATTGTTGTTTTTGTAGCGATGTGGACACTCCCCGAAAGCCTTGTGCTATCGATATTGATGGTCGTTTGCCGATGCAGATCCGGTATGTTCCGGTAACACGCACCATCAAATCACCATCCCGACCATCTCGGAACGAATTAGTAGGACAACGTGGGCATAACGCTCTCTCACCCCCTACATCCATAAAGAATTTGGGGCCTCCATAGCCTCGGATGTTAAAGTAACAGGATTCGTCACGAGTAGGTGAGATTGAAAATTGGGTTGAATAAGCTATATTTTGCTCTGGGAAAACACCTTGAAAAGGTGTGTTGCTGATTCAGTCGTAGGTGGTTCTGAAATAGTCGCTGCCCCTTTATTAAATAATTTAAATACACATAGCTCAGACTTCAGCTTTGGTGATACAAGTGTGGCTACCAACTGTCCAGCTCTGCATCCCATTAGCACCAGCTCGAAGGTAGTCTTCAAAAACTTAGTGGGAAAATGTAGCTTTGCATGATGAGAGAATCATATTCGCAGCAGGGCTCATAAAGCTTATCTTTAAACTGGCCTCGATAAACGCCGTTCGGTATCATAGCGGGGGAACATTTGTCTGTCAGAGTAGTTTTGTGCCGAATCTCCAAGTATTATTTATCATCTTATGTCGCCATCTTTCATGATTCAATACTCTAAATCAGACCAGGTAAACATTTGATACTTGAGGAGTTTGATTTATAACCGTCGAGGGGGGAACGATGTTGGTCGTGCCAATCATGTTTTAATTACTTTTGATAAACAGCTACCCTGTTAGCGAGGTCAGTAACTAGTGATACAAATATCTTGGTCAGAACAAGACCTAAAGTAACAAATATGAGCTAGTTCGATTGTTGCTCGAACTAACACTCGTTCGGATAAATATGTAAAAAGGTTATGCGACGTAGGCAACTTCCACCGCCGACGATATCGTCATTTTAAACTCGCCAGCTGAAAGCATTTTACTTAGCTTTACAATAACATCACCCCACGCTCCCTCGTCCTGTTACCGGTACTCACTTAAACCTGAAACCCCTGTACGTATTTCTCTATAGCATAGCCAACAACACTATGGTAAATAACCACACGCTACCAAACTACTGATATCAAACCAATGGTGTGTTCCGGCAACACAAGAAATCACACTAATGGTGTATTGGTTTTCTCAACCAGTTTGCGGCACAACCCCTATAAACAGCGAATTTGCATTTTTGCAATTCAGTCCTCACAGGTGAGCCAGCGGGAGTGGGTTGTCTTTTTAAAAAACAAAATAACCACTCCGGCTAGCTAGCTGAGTGGAAGTGGCGCTGTCATGGCACGGGTCACCCTCCACCAGGGCTGGACGACGGCGAGTGGTGTCTTCAGACTACTCTTCCCTCCGTCACGCACCTTGGTGCTTTGAGCGGCCCGCTGCCTCAATGACCAAATACCCCCTTCCCCCTCAGTTCGGGCTGCGTAGCAGGGGCGCCGTCATGGCGCGGGTCACCCTCCACCAGGGCTGGACGACGCGAGTGCTGTCTTCGGACTACTTTTCCCTCCGTCGCCCACCGTGCTTGAGCGGCCCGCGGCCTCAATGACACAAAGCTCCCCTCCCCCTCAGCTCTGGTTTAATAGGCTGGCCGGAGCGGTGTGACCACTCCCACTAGTTAGCTAGGAGAAGGGGGTGCGGCCGTGGCGCGAGTCACCCTTTGCTGCACCACGACGACGAGAGTTGTGTCTTCGGGCTACTTTTCCCTCCGTCGCCCTGGGGTGGTAAGGAATGACCCGCTGCCCGAACGACCGCAAGACCCCTCTTCATAGCTCTGGTTTCAGCCGTGAGCCGATGCATGCGCACAGGGGCTACCGCTGTGCCGTTAAGGTGCGCTTCCCCTCCGCCCACGGGTCGACCCACGGTGCCCCGGCTCGTACAATTCCTGCTACACCAGCGACTGGCAGCTTGCCATTCTACCGCCGTTAAGCCGCTGCTTCTATCCCGCCGCTGTTTCCGTACCGCCATACCAATCCATCCGTTACCCGACCGTTCAACCGCCCTACAGAACCTCCTCTACTCCAACGACTGTTATCCGCCGCTCCGCCCCCTCGCCATCTTGCGACGGAAAGCAGCTGTGCGTCTAATATCTCCAGCCATGTGTGCGTGTGTTCGTAATACATAAATATTGTGTATTTATTCAGTAGGGGTTTGTGGGACCTTTACTCGACTCTGGATTGACTGAGCGTTACCCCAGCCTTAGACAAACCCACCTCATAGCATGTTACAAGAATGTTTAGAGACATCGAACTAGTAATGGTTCCGAGTTCACTAGAAGTGCACCAGATCAGAACTATACATTTTCTCTAGGGGATAGCTATTAAAATCTTTAGCAGGATGTACTCTATGACGGAGTTATTGGTGTTAGTGCATGTTTCCCTTTCCCTTCTCTTTTCATTCTCACCTTATTTGCATTGCAGTGTTAATATTTACTTATATACATACATACTTATATACACAGGTACACCTGTTGTTATTATTATTGTAGAAATTTTTTTCTTAGTCTAATTGTAATTTATATATTTATTGCTCTTTGTTTCTTGTACACTTTGGCCTTGTTTCAATTTCGCATTTTTTCTACTTCTTTTTACAGCTCAAACACCTGCTCAAGCATTTGCCAATTGCCCAATGGTTATAACTCCAGATGCGAACAAAAATATGTACAGAAACGACTGATTGCATTACAAGCCAATGGTCAAAATCTCTACACAGACTCCTTTTGGTTTCCGAGCTGTTGCGTTTGTACGATAGCGGCAAATTAAGAGATGAAGCGACTCATCTACATATAAGCTAAGTTTGTCAGGTGCTGATGGGTACTACTGAGGACGCGGTGTGATGCGAAGCCATGAACAAAAATGCACTTACATACATATATAATTAGTGAATTTGTATGTGTTTGCTGAATTCATTATTTTTTAATTAATTTATAGAGACTTGAATAGTTTATAAGAAACGTAAGAAAATAACGTAGGATCCTAAGAAGGATGGCACGTTTCACTAATCGATTTGTATAGGAGCTCATTTCATATTCAAGCATAATTAACGAATTTGAATATTTAACATGGCTCATAATATTTCGTGCTATTCTTCTTTGGGACCGATATTGTTTAAACTCGCAAATCATGAAACATTAATCAAAATATTTCCGATGATCAGAACATTTTAAAGAATTTTATAATAAAAAGAAAATCGTTTATAATATGTAATTTAAAGCCGATTTAGAATAAAAATTTGTATTATTACCATTTATTAAAGATCGAAATAAAAGTTTATATCAATTGAAGAAAAGCGTTTTTTTCTCAAATCAAACATGCATACAGGGGCCACAAAGTTAGGAGAGGTGGTAGCACATGGACAACATGAAGGTCTCTTGTGATACCATATACAATAACATAACGGTGACGTAGCTAAATCTACTTAGAGAAGTTAAAGTTCCGAATGATACCGAATGATACAAGCATAAAGTGATTCGATGATTCCATCTCATCATCCTCCATACAGCTTCAGCAGGATGGTGTTTCCATATATTGATATGTATCGCATGGATTCCAATGGGGCAGTGCCCTGCCAAAACCCCAATGACCATTGATAGGTGAGCCTTAGTGAACCCAATTATTTCGGCAGACCTCCCGCCATCCACTTCGAGGCCCATCTATGGAGGAGCAAACCACAGGTGGACAGCGGAGTCCCGAAATCCCTACAGCGATCTTCATCCGGTTCAGATGTACCGATGCGGGCTAAGAGATCAACTTGAGAGTTGCCCGGGATATCACTGTGGTCCGGGACCCAGATAATATTATTTAAAAAATAGTTCGATGCAATCGCAAGCGACGCCAGGTATCCCCAGACCACCCTCGATCGCGCTGTAGTTAAACTCAAGGCCTTGATAGCCGCTTGACTATCACAGAAGATGTTAAATTCCCTAACCGTAGTAACACTGGATAGCATTTCATCCACCGCATCCTAATCGCAGCAACTTCCGCTTGGAAGACGCTGGAGTGATCAGCCAACCTAAACTTGCGGCTTACATTTGGTTCTTGAAAAACGACCTCCCACCAACCTTTCCGTCCACTTAGACTCATCCGTGAACAAGTTAACCTGTCCTCTGCCCCAGATGCGTCCTTTTTCCACTCCTATCTCGGGGGAATGACTGGGGTGATGGTTGTATAGGCAGCAGTTATCGGTATGCAATAGGCCATCCTGTCAGGCTTAAAGTTGAACCTGGTAAGAAAGCCCATAGCAAAGGATTACCCGTCACACTTCCGCGGAGTTAAGTCAATGTACCGACTATGCGTGCTATGAGTATATCATCCGTCTAGAATCGTCTCAGATGAGTCAGCGCTATTAATATCAGGAAGGTACCCAATCCAACCGACATATTGGCAAAATAACATATGCGACCATTGTGGAAGCGAACAAAAGAGCATATGTACTACATCTTATTGCATGACGCGAGGTCCTATAACTTTAGATGAAGACTGCGTAGAATATTTGGCGAAGATTACAAACACAAGACAATCAAGAGTCATATGCTCCAAAGTATTGAAAATGGAGGGAAGCAATGTCACCGAAAACACAATCAGATAGTTAAGATGCCAGGAAGGGCTGCGCCGCAGAAGTAGCGATTAAACAACAAATAAAAAAGTACAATCATGAGCACGAATTGGAGAAAGGCGTCTCTAAGCGTCCAAATAACAATATCGGTGCAATCGGCTTCCAGCTACAAAGATTATGCAGGTTGAGGCACGGATTGCAGATAAGGCCTCTTTGGACCGTCCAAATTATACACATCTGAAGGTACTTTGACTAGATAGTGTCACCAGTCCTAGCGAAAACAAAAAGCACGGGTTGGAGACATATCCTCTCCAACAGTTCAAAGCGACTTGAGGATTTCTTATGGATCTGGTGTCATTAGGTACAATCTCGTTGTATGCCGGACACTTAAGGAATTTCAGCTGCTTGTTCGTTGTTGATTTTGTAGCAATAAAGACACTCCCCGAATGTTTTGGGGAGTGTTGTGGATCTTGATGGCCCTTTTCCGGATACAGATCGGTACGTAATGGTAACTAGCACTATTAAGTACTAGGCCGACCGTATCTGGAACGATTTTGTATGACCCCATGTGATCATCGAAAAAGTTGACGCATTCCGTCAGAAAATACACCACGGATCAAAAAACTTGAACTAAATGATTGTCTTCTAATGCATAAAATCCTCTTGAATCCTATTTTATATTTTTTTAGGTTCACCAAAGATAAATTAAATATTTATAGTTTGAGCAGTCTTTTGAAATCTATTAACATATATGCGCTTCCAATGCATCTATCCCACCCGTCACAAGCTAAAATGAGCTGCTTTTTCCTCTTGTGAAATATACAAGTTACGTCAAGGTAACAAATTGGATGTTGGTTTCTCATTAAAAGATATGGTACAGCCAATTTTGAAAAGATATTTCGTAGTTTGTCTGAAATTGGAAAGTGAAGTCATCCAGTTACATAGGCGCTTGGTTTTTTGGTCGCACCCAAGAAAGTGAATCATAAACCTAAATCTTGTGGTTCTTTAGATTTGTACCGATCGAGTATTCACCCTACAGTGATACAATTTCAAAACTTCCATAAATGATAATTAAAGAAAAATTATTTAAAGTTTGAGTCAAAGTCGAGGGTTCCTCCGGGGTTTCTTTAGGTAGCCATTTTGACTCCGATGCTGTTCATGCTATTCATTAACGATATCTCTACAATAATTAAATCCTCCAAAAATTTGATGCATGCTGATCAGCAGTAAAGCTTTTTTTAATGCTATTTATTGTTCGAAGATACGGAATTGTTAAAATCAGATCTAAACTTCTTATGTATTGGTGCGATTTAAATTACATGCCACTAAACTTAAAGTAATACATGGCTTTTCAAGTAAACGTGCCACCTTCCTATACAATATACAATTAAAACCTTGAACAAGTCAATGAGTTTGTTAACTTGTGGTTTTGATGGATAGCAAGCTTAGTTCAATCCTTCATATTAATGCGACTGTCCAATAAGGAAAGGGGTGTGTAGCATTCGTAAAGCATTGGTCAAAAGAATTTAGCAATCCGCATGTTTACGAAACACTTTTACAACATTGTTAGACTAATAATAGAATGTGGATCGATAGTCCTGGAATACGCGTTATCAAGTTCATGCAGAAAGGTTAGAATCAATCAAAAACAGTGACTTATCTTTTGCGTAAGGGTTTTTCATGGGATTCCTTGTATAATCGAACCCTTATACAAATCGGCTGAAACTAATTAATCCCCCTTGCAAGTTGTAAAGAGATGTTTTAAGTAATTTTTATGATCCAATAGTTAACGGCTTAGTTTTAAGTCCGAAGTTCACTTTAATGTTCCTTCTCGACCAACTAGGCATTTAACACTGTAGAACCAATTTTGAATAAAATGACCCATCCCCAGTCTGTGTCACGCTTATAACACCTACTCAAGCATAATTGATAGTTCGGAATCACTTTTCAGCATTAAACAATCTATTCTTTCCTCTCTTAATAATAAGTAATTCACTTATCATAATTACCTGACTATTTCTGTTTTAACTATTTAGATGTCAGTGAAACACTACTGACACACCTTATTTGAGTTTTACTTAGCTGATGAGTTGGACAATTCTCTCTAGATAAGTAGTTTTACATCTTGACGCTCAACTAATCCTTGCCTTTCAACGATTTGACAAATGAAAATTACAAATCCGTGCGTCATGCGGATGCGCACCTTGGTCGATTGAGCGGGCGTTGGATGGTAAAACCGTTAGGAATTAATATTATTATCAAAATTCGCACCCGTCCCTATGAAATACCCCTTTTCTAAACCAATCTTTAGCTATTAAGTATCATCGTCATAGTCTTTCATTCTAATATACATACTTATATAGTTGTACATATATTTATTACTTACATACTCTACGAGTATAGTTGTGTTAAGGACCTTTTTGACCTTGCATGTAATTCATTGAATTTCAAATTTTCAAATTAAAATATATATTTCCTGTTACTTATACTATTTGCTATTATGATGATGTTAATGATGTAACGAATTTCATATTTACAAGTCGATATTAAAAATGCTAACAACTAAAATAATGCATAAAAGAATTAATGATGGCTCAGTACAAGCATTACAAGTGCCTTACAATAAGTGCTTTTCCCCCTCTCTTTATTATATAACATACTTGCAGTGGCGTAGCTACCTTGACTGTCACACGGTGCGGAAGTTGGTGTTGTCACCCCATCGAAAGTAAAAAGCAATAAATGTATATGATAAAGGTCATGGATCATTTATTATTTATAATATTGAAGAAATACAAAAACAATAATAACTAAGACAGAAAAGAATTGCTATAATTGCTTTACAGCTGCAACTCAGCAACTACATCATCGAAATTTATATTTTGTATTGCCTAGTGTTCCATGGCTAATATACCAAGATTGCTAAGCCGCGATTGGGTCATTGTTGCCCGAAATAGTTTTTATTAATATTAATTTACTGAAACTTCTCTCACATGAAGCTACGGACACGCAAACCATCATGAACAATTCATAAGATGAGGAAGGGATGCTGTAAAATCGCATTCTTATCCTTGATAGACGTTAATGAATTAATTCTGTGTATCTGGTGGCAAATACTTTGAAGTTTTATCTTCCCCCAATTTCATCATGTGTTCTTTCAACACTACACTATACTTTAACAATAGTTTTACTAATTCCAAAATTGCCTCTGTTTTTAGAATCTTGTCCTCATCATGTCACGAAACGCCAAGTTTTGAAATAAAGTTATATCCGTAATGTCAAAATCCACTTCGCTATTCAATTTCAGTCTCATTCCTAAGTTTTTCTATTTCTCAAGATTTTTCTTGGTGGTCATTTGAACATTCGTGTCAAGTTACTTTCCGATTTAATTTCCACCACTTTTGAAATCCAGTCGTAAATGTTCCCGCATTGGTGTTTATTGCCCACAGCAAATAAACGACAGCAGAAACAGTACAGGTTATTAGAGCTGATGAATAAACCATCCATGACCGTAGTATTTTTTCACCATTAGGCATAATTTTATAAAACCAATATTTTGAGAGATGACGAGCGTCAACTTTTATATTGGTGTCGCAAATGATCCTTCTTTGTTTTGGATATATTCACTTCCATTTTATAAGCTTTTATTTAGTTTCACTTTTGTTGTCTGTATGGAATCTTGCAAGTTAAATTTGATACACTTCCCGGTGTCCGATTGAGCTGAAATTTTGCACACATGTATAACTCCGATGACAATGCAATATTACTTTGTTAGAATCGATAAATAATCGATAACACAGTTATCGGTAAAGATTTGTATTTACTTTGGCATAAACAGCCTAAGTCCCATACAAACCCGCCGGTACCTATCCGTGGATTGTGATATTTGGACGTGGTGAATCACGCGTGTCACGCGTGGTGAATCTCAACGCTTGCGAAAAAGCGGTGACACAACCCTCTGTTGTATTTCTGTGTATAACCAACATAGCTGAATTTTTAAGGCTGTTAACTTGTAATCTTTTCTGTAATTTATTTTGCTTTTGGAAAAATTACCTATTTGAAAAAAAGCTGGCTGAAAAATATTGGCATAACAGCTTAAGTTAAATCAAGAATGGAAAATCTTGGAAAATTTGAGCAGATGTGGCAATTTCGCGCGTCCGTTGAACGAATATTGACAATCTGCTGATCATCGCTAAGAAATTAGCGACAATTCCATCAACTAAGCAGCACTTTAGCAATACTACTGTTATTATTTGGCCGCTCAAACACACAAATATTAATTGTGCATTAAATCTAAAATATACAAATACACCATAATAATTACACGGCCAAGCCTAATAATTCACACGGGTCATCAATTCTTTCTCTGATTCAAAATCTGAACTACCAGCGCTACCGTCAACAGCTCAGTGTCATCATTGCCAGTAGCGCCAATAACACCAAAACTCGTGCCTGACACACAAAAGTCGTTTCACTCAATAGAGCAAGTAAAATGTACTACGCACTCACTACTAAGAAGCGTCAAAAATTCGCTTGGAGTAATTTCGTCAATGAGCTACCATTGAGCTGGCACCGCATTGGCGCTGGCGCCATGCAATTTACACACTAAAATTGCGCGAATGCCCAGGCTCATGACTTCAATACTTATATTTACAATGCTTTAAACTTTAAATACACCTCTGAAGTTGCTGCGCATAAATGTGTACTAATAAATCCAATACGCATTATACGCAGATGTAACTGATATATGTGTTTTTGTTTCACCCCCTATACTATATTAAAGCTTTATAAGAACAAGCTTCTATTACTTGTTAATAAAACGAACTAAAAAGTAAAAAATAAAATTAAAGAAAAAACAACTTTTTTAAAATGAGCTTTATTATTTTGGTTATAAAATTAACTAAAAAGGAAACAATAAATTGACTCTAAAGAAATATAACACTTTATAAGTTCATTGTAAGCTTAAACGATAATTAGGCTTTTTCGTCTGCGACAAAAAAATTCTATATTGTACATAATTGTATATTTTTAACATTAAAACTTTACACCTAAATTATTAAATCTTACAGTTTATATCACAGTCCTAATTGTTCTAATAAAAGCGTGTTACATTGCGATAGCAAGAAAAGGAGATCCTAAATGTTCTTAATATACCATCAAAATTTAACACGTTTTTTATTAGAACAATTAGGACTGTGATATAAACTCGTAAGATTTAATAATTTAGGTGTAAAGTTTAATGTTAAAATATATAATTATGTACAATATAGAATTTTTTGTCGCAGACGAAAAAGCCTAATTAACGTTTAAGCTTACAATGAACTTATAAAGTGTATATTTCTTTAGAGTCAATTTTATTGTTTCCTTTTTAGTTAATTTTATTAACCAAAATAATAAAAAGCTTATTTTTAAAAAAGTTGTTTTTTCTTAATTTTATTTATTATTTGCACATCATTTAATTGAGGAAATTGTTCATTGGCAGCAATAATAGTACTGATACTATATTTTCAGCCTTTTCTTAGTTTGTGTAATTAATTCTAAACTGTAAATGTTGCTTCCTGAAGATTAGCTGATATTATCTAAATCATCTCTTGCATTTGTATCAAGGTGAAAATCAATTTCTTTTGATGAACTTGGGCTGCCATCAGTTTTGTAACATACTTAAAAATCGCTCCAGACATACTTCGAGCTACATCCAAACTAGCATGTTTGGCTTCCTTTGCTGAAATCCAATTTTTTCTTTTGGATATATGCACTCCCGGCATATTTTTGACTTGATGTTTGTTTCTTACACTAAAACCAAAAGCCAGTAGTATGGTCTATAACGTGAGAGTATTTTCTCATAAACTAGTTAAGCAATATGAAATTCATTAAAAAATTACATATCTTGCCTGTAAAATATTCAGCGTCAGAATCTTTTCCGGGAATCCCCGAATTATACATAGAGCTGAGCTAGTGCTCGTTGGGAAATCATAGAAAAAGAAATTTTTGTACAAGCGATTGTTCTTAAAATGAGATACCGGGCGGGTGCCACCCGCAAAAAGAGGTGACAACCGGTGCGTACCGCACCGCGTCCCTTCCCCCGCCCTCCCCCTTGCTACGCCACTGCATACTTGTATTACCAATGAAACATGTTTTAATATATTTAAAAATGAGAAATATTCCAGTGTCTATAGCGATCTATACTAAAGATGTAAAATTGAATATGCACATAAAGGGTGGTCTATTTATTAAAATTAAAATTAATATCTTTTTATAATGGAGCCAAGCTCATTGTTTATATAAAAATGTAATAAGTTTAGAGATAGAATTTCTGGCGAAAATCGATGGATTTCAAATTTCTTTGCTCAATTCTCGCTGTGTCTGTTTATCACCCACAAATTATCCATATTAACTGCGTTGGAGCCTCGAGAAAATGTCAACAAGGGACCCTTGGGGCATGGGTTGAAAATTAATACTAAATAGTAAATATAGTTTAAAAAACTAAAAAACAAGCAAATATGGTGCCGTTTTAGTTTCTATAATCTCTTAGATATTTGATGTTGATGGTGCCTATGGAACGCAAATACGATGAAATTTTTCATCTGAAAATGACTGGTGCATAATTCTAAGTTGGATGCGCCAGGTGACATTACTGCAGTCATTACAGCCAGAAAAACACAGAAGATGAAGAATGAGAAGAAAAAAAACAGAGTTGATATCCTTAACCAAAAAGCATATACTGCTAGAAGTTAGCTTTAAACCCCTCTGCGAAATATAACATCAAAAAAGGGAGTTAATGTTTAGGAGTAAGTAGACTCCCGACTAACATATTGGGCGCAATTTGAACAGGGTGATGACAAATCAACAGAAAGCAAAAGCAAGCTGCTGGTAGCATCACCCGATCCAGTCCTGTACGGCTTGGAACCATGGGCAAACCCACTTCGCAAGAAGAATCGTTGTAAGCTTTTGACAGCTGCACAGCGAATATCTGTTAGTAGCCTCCACTATTGCACTGCACCAGGACCAGTCGTACAAGTGATAAGCGGAACAGTCCCATCGACCTGGAAAGAAAAAGCTGGAAAGAAAAAAGTTTATGGGAAACAAAGAAGCAGAGCACACGAAAGTCGTCAGCAAAGAAAGCTGGAAAGAAAGATGTAGGTGTGGCAAGAGCGGTTGGAAAATGAACAATGAGGCAGATGGACAGCGAAACTAATAAAGATGTGAACGTGGACCACCAGAAAACTTTGGAAAAGTAAAATTACTACGTCATGCAAATACTCTCCAGCACGGGTATTCAAAAAGGATTTTAATATTTGCTGAAGATCTCAAGTGCGTTTGCCGCGATGCAGACGAGAAAACGATGATGACCACACTTTCTTCAAATGCTCGCGATGTAGTCAGAAGCGACAAATGCTCTGGGAAAGATTGGCCAAATCACTCTACATATGATAGAGAAAAAATGTTGAAAGGCGCAGAAGCGTGACAACAAATTATTTACTTTGTAAAAAACCACACTCAGAGCAACGAAAGGCCTTAAAAAACGAAAACTATGAAACGCGGCCTGAAGTTATGCCAAGCGATCCCGCGTGGGCGATGGTTCCAAAAAAAAGTGGGGAGGTTTGCAGCGAGGTATTTCCATCCATCCCATAAAGAAACGTATTTGAAACATGAGGGCCTGTTTATGCTTTTTGGTTAAGGGCTGAATTTGTGCGCCGGATTCATCACAGTGCTGTGACGGGATGACGCTTATCACCCCTGGGGGAGGGGCCTCACAATCAGTTGTCTTTTAAGAGTCCAGGTTGCCATGGCTGCCGAAAACTCATAAATATTTGAGAGTAGACCTCTCCATGTCTTGCAGTATCGTTGCTGGTTGATCGTGTGAAAAGCTTTTACTAATCAGATATCCGCCGCACCTAATTCGAAAAACAGGCGAGCTCATTTGCACTAACGATAGGAGGGATATCTGGCGATGTAAGTCTCATTCGTTAGACTGGCTTTCCAGGCTTTAGTGGCGATACCATCCTCGCTATTCTATTTTTCAGGGATGACAAAAGTGGATGAGGCACGTGACAATCACCTGATTTTGCTTATAATAAAACAGATGCGCTTTGAAGCGAAAAATTGTAACTGCCTGGTTAAATTTTCTTCTTCAGGATAATACTGCAAAAAAAGAGTGAAAGAATGGATCACCTTTACTTATCTTTCCGCCAAGTTTTGTGCCTTGTTAATTTCCTCTCAAGGATATTGGAACATCGCAACTTTGAATGGCTTCATCATTAACTATGCGAATTATAGTGAGTGGTGAAAACAACCCCAACAGTAAACACAAAAAAGAGCAACAACTTTGAAATATGCACTCAAGTATTTCTTCGCACAACAACAACAAAGATAATAAGAGTAAAACTGCTACAAAATGGATATTCCTTCACATGTTGTGTGTGTATATGAATGTGTGTGTAAGTATGCATTTTCATTATTACAATACCCTTCATCATTATCAGGCGCGGAGTTAAAATCGTGTGGCTGCTACAAGAACAAAAATGCAAGCATTGCCACCATAATTAAGAACGTCATTAAGTTATTCATGGTAACAACGGCATTGCGCGATGCGAAAAAAAATATTTAAAATTATACACACAAACAAATATATAGAAAAGCAATAACAATAACAAATGCTTGAATATTAGATTTAAGGTCCTGTTACACTGGATCACAAAATTCAATTGTTTTTATGCACCAGAGACGCATTATGAAATTCTATGTAAAATCACCCCCGTTTCGAAAATCAAGGTTATTTTTAATTCTATGGTAATATTTTTAGATACTTACGAATAACGGTTTTTGCAAAATGGGTCCACTTAATCATTACATATATCTCAAGAACGAATTGAGCAATTCCAAAACGGTTTGAAGCTTTTAAAAAATAATAAAATTTTGATATAAACTGTGCATACAACACTTTTTTGCTAGGCCCTGCAGATTCAAAGATAACGAACAATCATTACGGATTTTTTCCATTTTTTTATAAAAATATAAAAAAATTGTATTTTGCGAGGAATGATATCGAAAACTTTTAATTTTTTGCAGATTGTTTTTTACTCTCTAAGCTCTGTTTTATTGCATAAGCTTTCATTCAACAAAATCGATGGACTAATACAAAAGTTATAAGCGTTCAAGTAAATATATCCATTTAATACTTAAGTGCCCTACTGGTACTTATGTGTTAATATTCGCTAGCTAAGCTGATATACGAATACTAGCAATATGTACCAGTAGGGTACTTAAGTATTAAATGATATATTTACTTGAATGCTTATAACTTTTGTATTAGTCTATCGAGTGTAATAAAACAGAGCTTAGAGAGAGAAAAAAAATCTGCAGTTTTCGAGATCCTTCCTGGGAAAATACAAATTTTTTTATTTTCACAAAATGGAAAAAATCCATAATTATTTGTTCCTTATCTTTGAATAGTGAGGCCTAGCAAAGTATTGTATGCACAGTTTATAGCAAATTTATTACCTTTTAAAAGCTTCGAACCGTTTGGAATTGCTCAATTCGTTCTGAGATTATACAATTAAGTCGATCCAATACAACGTTATTCGTAAATATCTCAAAAACGTTACCATAGAATTAAAAATAACCTTGATTTTCGAATCAGGGGTGATTTTACATAGGAATTTCACAATGGCGTCTCTGGTGAATTTTGGCTGTAAACCAGTGTAATTGTTGTTGTAAGCTACAAATACGCTAACGACATCAAAGGCGACTTGGTAAACAGCAAGTACAACAACAACTTCATGAATAGAAACGGTCAGCACAACGTCAAACGATGCAACAAAAACTTTCATTCGATCAACCCACAAAAGGAAGCGGCTGCAATAAAAACAACAATACCAACCAACTAGATGTGATCGTATAACACACAATAAAGAGAGAAGCTACACTAATAAAAACAACAACAACTACCGACAATAGGACAGCAGTGAGCAGGCATTCAGTCAACGAACCACGCCAAACAGGAACAATAACAATGGAACAAAATTTAACATCTGCTCCTTTCATGATTTTGGAATAGCTGGAAACTACAAAACATAACAATAGAAACACAAAAATAAAGTTTCGTAATATATTAGTGTAGTGTTTCCTTGGCAACTATGAACACGCATCTACTTACAGAAAGGCACCCCTGAGAAGTACTGTGTGCAAGTGGTCTCAAAAAAGAGTCATCCTGAATACCTCTTTAACAGATACGTTTAGGCATGACTCAAGTAATTCGTCTCAAAGTTTTAGATGCAAACGGGAGCTATTTCGTTTTAATTCTACATGCATCAAAATCGACTACAAAGAACCAGTGCATCAAATAATGAGTCAAATGTTACTTGTCGAACGTCAACCAGTTCTAATATGAAATGAATCATTTGAACCAAAAGGGATCAGTTAATACTTTATAAAGAGACAAAATGGTAGTAGTGCATCAGAGTTAGTGTCTTTTTTGCAGGCTTCTAAAAACATACTCTTGAGCTTCGCTAAATACACTAACTGTCATTTGGCTCACCTCCACTTTGAAACAAGGAAGTTATAGTTCGTTCAACTCATCAAAAGTGAGTGAGGATAGGTTGCGGTGGATACCACGGGGTTACACATAAGCCAGTGTCAGTAGGTACGTTGTGATATTACAAAAATACACCTTAACTCTCCTCTTCAAACCATTTCGAGACTTGATAAAGCTAAAAAGTCTTTGATATCTTTACTCTACCACCTAGCGGAGAATATCCAGGAAGGGAGCTCCGGAAAGACTTGTCTGTCCCCACTTATCGCCGGTTGTTGCAGTCCGCTGTTTCCTACTCTTCGTTATCTTTACAGCTCCTAGAGCATTGACAATAGAACACTCCTAGTAGTCCTGTATGCCTGCCAATAAGGCGGTGCCCAAATAATACTTTTATAAATATAGAAATGTTATCCCTACATAGGGTGTGAAAATGAGGGGATCTCTTAAGATCCTATTTCGTACAGGTTTGCCTAGTTGTCGAACATCCTTGGGTTTTGAGCCATCTATGCTGGCTTGACGCAAGCAAAGGGTGGACCTAATCGTTCATTGTCAGAAAGAATCCGCTCGGTTTTGCCATGCCTCCCAAGTACGTTTGCAATGCAGTTTCCCGTCAATGTGGTACCCATATGAGTTATACACGATTTTATTAGGCCGTCACATGTAAAAAGAAAACAGCCAAAGGATTTTGAAGAAATGTTCGTCTATATCGCAAATTCGGACGGAGAACGTAGTTTGAGCTTGATAATTGACTTTTTAGACAGTACTAAGATGCCGCAAAATAATCAAAATGTGAGATCTTATGATTTGTAATAATAATCACCGATGCTATTTTCCACATTATTTCATTCATGTTTGGCGATAATTGTTTTGTTTCTTGCTGGGTCTTTTTCTAAGGGCTTTATAAGAATAGGGCTTTTAGAGGCAACGTGAAGATCGCAAGCAATTAGAAGAGTGTATGTGTTGTGAGTTGCTCATATAGAGAGAGAAGACATAAGGTTCACGATGGGCATATTAACTGAACACTGCCTTCTGGCATCACATGCTTATAAGTTAGGCTTCTTTCGAAATAGCAGATGTAGGAAGTGCGAGCTGCAGGAAGAAACGGTTGAGCACGTTCTGTGCTCATGTCTTTGCGCTCGCTAGGTCATAGCCCCAACTACTCGGTGGACAAAGTTACCAGATATCAAGGCTGCAAATAAGCTTAGTCCTAGAAAATTGTCATATTTTCCAAGAGGACGGACAATAACATAAGCTGCTAGTACCTAATTGGAGGCTTTCCGTTTGATTCTGGTAACACTATGGACTCCTCAAATCTATGTGAGATCTTTGTTGACCGGCGCAGTTCAACCTAACCTAACAGCAAGTCTCCATAAAACTTGAGATACATAAGTTCACTCACATAAAATAATTTTTGTTTTTGTTTTGCAAAGAAAAATTAAAATAAATTATAAGTGTGAACCACCACTTGGCGCTAAGTGTGTGTGCATCGAATAAAGTGGTGTTGAAGTTGTTCTTGCTTTTTTTATCTTTTCGCTTCTTGCGCATTACACTTTGCGTCTCTACCCATCATTCATTCTGCTTTTTGATTTTAATTCGTATGTTTGCCTGGATGGCACACTAAAATGTTGTTGTATTGGGTTTTGTGTTTTCCTTTCATTGCCATCTCTTGTGTTGGCTTTGTTTTGTTGTATCAGTTGGCAGCACAAAACGAACGACGAACGGATAAGCGGACACACAAATGGATTGCAACAGCGATGGATGCGCTGAGAACTTTTCGCCTTTGTGAACCAATAATTCCAACTGCGAATGCCAGCGAGAAGAGCCTACAAAATGACAAATGCAGTCGTGCGTACATTCAACTTCTGTTCAAGAATTTTATTTATTTAAGGATATGTATTAATATATGAATGTATGTATTTGGGTGTTGCTTTCATGTTGTTGTTGCTCCTTAATTTTAACAACACTCCTGCGCTGAGAGATATGAACAAGTATGGCAATGAACGTTTCTTATAGACAGGCGCGCGATCTACAAGTATTTATGTAAAGGACACAGGATATGTATGTGAATGACATACCTACATCTACATAAATGTTTGTATAGAAATGCATTTGCATCTGTTGTTATGTGTGCACATGTGTTTGCACATCAAATAGTCAAGGCAATTTTAAATAGGTGTATGTGTGATTGTTTGTATGAAATGAAGTATGTGGCATTTGTGCGCATCTGCTTGCTTGTTATTTGAACTTACAATGTGAATGTCCTTTTCGCAGGACAATTAGATTGTCAAGTAAAGTATTTTATTATAGCAGAGATGTATGTGAATAGGTATGTATAGTATTTTCTAATACTTCTCATTTGTTGTAAATACATACATACATATATTCAACATTTGGTGTGATCATATTTGAAGAGCGCAGTTTCGTTGGTGTATTCGTTATGCAGTTGTATGGTTGTGCATCCATACGTACATGTGTACGTACGCACCTTTTAAAAGGCTCTTAAGTTTAAGTGACTTACGGTTTAATGCCTTTGAGGATCACATTACAGCGTGTATATGTCTCTAAAAAATATAATAAATTGTATACGTTGAAAATGAAGTATGAAATACGTGGAAACGGATATCATACGGAAATTAATTATTCTAAGGTATTGTATTGTATCAATAAAAATCTCACATAAATTGAATGTGTCTATAGTATTACGA
>JARSSU010000367.1:0-23802 GCA_029619165.1 Eurosta solidaginis | reverse complement strand
AATATATAAAAAGTTTCAGGGAGCTACGATGGTGACAATTTTTATACTCAGTTGAGCAGAGCTCACAGAGTATATTAAGTTTGATTGGATAACGGTTGATTGTACATATATAAAGGAATCGAGATAGATATAGACTTCCATATATCAAAATAATCAGGATCGAAAAAAAATTTGATTGAGCCATGTCCGTCCGTCCGTCCGTTAACACGATAACTTGAGTAAATTTTGAGGTATCTTGATGAAATTTGGTATGTAGGTTCCTGAGCACTCATCTCAGATCGCTATTTAAAATGAACGATATCGGACTATAACCACGCCCACTTTTTCGATATCGAAAATTTCTAAAAACCGAAAAAGTGCGATAATTCATTACCAAAGACAGATAAAGCGATGAAACTTGGTAGATGAGTTGAACTTATGACGCACAATAGAAAATTAGTAAAATTTTGGACAATGGGCGTGGCACAGCCCACTTTTAAAAGAAGGTAATTTAAAATTTTGCAAGCTGTAATTTGGCAGTCGTTGAAGATATCATGATGAAATTTGGCAGGAACGTTACTCTTATTACTATATGTACGCTTAATAAAAATTAGCAAAATCGGAGAAGGACCACGCCCACTTTAAAAAAAAATTTTTTTAAAAGTAAAATTTTAACAAAAAATTTAATATCTTTACAGTATATAAGTAAATTATGTCAAGATTCAACTCCAGTAATGATATGGTGCAACAAAATACAAAAATAAAAGAAAATTTAAAAATGGGCGTGGCTCCGCCCTTTTTCATTTAATTTGTCTAGGATACTTTTAACGCCATAAGTCGAACAAAAATTAACCAATCCATTTTGAAATTTGGTAGGGGCATAGATTTTATGGCGTTAACTGTTTTCTGTGAAAATGGGCGAAATCGGTTTATGCCACGCCCAGTTTTTATACACAGTCGTCCGTCTGTCCTTCCGCATGGCCGTTAACACGATAACTTGAGCAAAAATCGATATATCTTTACTAAACTCAGTTCACGTACTTATCTGAACTCACTTTATCTTGGTATGAAAAATGAACGAAATCCGACTATGACCACGCCCACTTTTTCCATATCGAAAATTACGAAAAATGAAAAAAATGCCATAATTCTATACCAAATACGAAAAAAGGGATGAAACATGGTAAGGTAATTGGATTGTTTTATTGACGCGAAATATAACTTTAGAAAAAACTTTATAAAATGGTTGTGACACCTACCATATTAAGTAGAAGAAAATGAAAAAGTTCTGCAGGGCGAAATAAAAAACCCTTAAAATCTTGGCAGGTATTACATATATAAATAAATTAGCGGTATCCAACAGATGATGTTCTGGGTCACCCTGGTCCACATTTTGGTCGATATCTGGAAAACGCCTTCACATATACAACTACCACCACTCCCTTTTAAAACTCTCATTAATACCTTTAATTTGATACCCATATCGTACAAACTCATTCTAGAGTCACCCCTGGTCCACCTTTATGGCGATATTTCGAAAAGGCGAACACCTATAGAACGAAGGCCCACTCCCTTTTAAAAATACTCATTAACACCTTTCATTTGATACCCATATCGTACAAACAAAGTCTAGAGTCACCCCTGGTCCAGAAAGGCCCACTCCCTCTTAAAATACTCATTAACTCCTTTCGTTTGATACCCATATTGCACAAACGAATTCTAGGGTCACCCCTGGTCCACCTTTATGGCGATATCTCGAAACGGCGTCCACCTATAGAACTAACGCCCACTCCCTCTTAAAATACTCATTAACTCCTTTCGTTTGATACCCATATTGCACAAACGAATTCTAGAGTCACCCCTGGTCCACCTTTATGGCGATATCTCGAAAAGGGGTCCACCTATAGAACTAAGCCCCACGCCCTTTTAAAATAATCATTAACACCTTTCATTTGATACCCATATCATACAAACAAATTCTAAAGTCACCCCTGGTCCACCTTTATGGCGATATCTCGAAAAGGCGAACACCTATAAAACGAAGGCCCACTCCCTTTTAAAAATACCTACCTACCTATGGAACTAAGGATTACTCCCTTTAAAATACTCATTAACACCTTTCATTTGATACCCATATCGTACAAACGCATTCTAGAGTCACACCTGGTCCATCTTTATGGCGATATCTCGAAAAGGCGTCCACCTATAGAACTAAGGCCCACTCCCTCTTAAAATACTCATTAACTCCTTTCGTTTGATACCCATATTGCACAAACGAATTCTAGAGTCACCCCTGGTCCACCTTTATGGCGATATCTCGAAAAGGGGTCCACCTATAGAACTAAGCCCCACGCCCTTTTAAAATAATCATTAACACCTTTCATTTGATACCCATATCATACAAACAAATTCTAAAGTCACCCCTGGTCCACCTTTATGGCGATATCTCGAAAAGGCGAACACCTATAAAACGAAGGCCCACTCCCTTTTAAAAATACTCATTAACACCTTTCATTTTGATACCCATATCGTACAAACAAAGTCTAGAGTCACCCCTGGTCCACCTTTATTGCGATACCTCGAAAATGCGTCCACCTATAGAACTAAGGCCCACTCCCTCTTAAAATACTCATTAACTCCTTTCGTTTGATACCCATATTGCACAAACGAATTCTAGAGTCACCCCTGGCCCACCTTTATGGCGATATCTCGAAACGGCGTCCACCTATAGAAACTAAGGCCCACTCCCTTTTAAAATACTCATTAACACCTTTCGTTTGATGCCCATATTGTGCAAACAAATTCTAGGGTCACCCCTGGTCCACCTTTATGGCGATATCTCGAAACGGCGTCCACCCATGGAACTAAGGATTACTCCCTTTTAAAATGCTCATTAACACCTTTCATTTGATACCCATATCGTACAAACGCATTCTAGAGTCACCCCTGGTCATCTTTACGGCGATATCTCGAAAGGCGTCCATCTATAGTACTTAGGTCCACGCCCTTTTAAAATACTCATTAATACCATTCATTTGATACCCATATCGTACAAACGCATTCTAGAGTCAACCCTGATCCACCTTTATGGCTATATCCCTAAATGGCGTCCACCTATAGAACTATGGCCCACTCCCTCATAAAATACTCTTTAATGCCTTTCATTTGATACACATGTCATACAAACACATTCCAGGGTTTCCCTCGGTTCATTTTCCTACATGGTTATTTTCCCTTATGTTGTCACCATAGCTCTCAACTGAGTATGTAATGTTCGGTTACACCCGAACTTAACCTTCCTTACTTGTTTGTTTTGTTTTGGTTTTCAATATTAAACATTAAAGTCTAGAAAATGTTTGTAGGACCCACTATGCTCTGACGTTAAGGCCGCTGTCAAAATCGCCTAACGGGTCGTGGTTGGACACTTGCCTCAAAAAACAAAAGAAAATACGAGCACATGTTATTTAAGATACACGCGATCCGATTCCGAACTAATTTCAGTTCAAGTGCAAATAAAACAATTATTTTACTATTACACCCGACGTTTCACTAATTTTTATAAGCATCTTCTGGGGATTCGGTAAACCTTTGTACGCCGAAAGAGTCCCCGAAATCATCGTAAAATAGCCCCTAAACGACCCCGAAATGACCCTCAAATCACGCCAGAAACCCCCGAAAGAGTCTCTAAAATCATCCCGAAACTACTCCAGGAGGACACCGACGGAGTACTCGAAGTCATACCAAAATTACCCACAAAATGACCACAGAGTCCCAAAATCATCCAAAAATCACCCCCGAACTACCCCAGGAGGACTCAGAGAGAGTATCCAAAATAATTCTGAAATGACGCCCAAATGAACCCGTGAATACGCCAAGGGAGTCCCCCAAATCTATCCCAAAAGTATGCGCAAAGTCCCCGGTAGGATCCCGAGGGACGGAAATACCAAATTCTATATAATAAATTTTGCTTTTAGCGGATGTGCCAATATTTGTTTTTTTTCAATATCAATGCCATTTGCACCACTGTGCAACGTGAGCGGATTTGTGCGCTCAACACTTTACTATATCGGCTAGCTGAATGGTTGGCTAGCTGTGTGCTTGGGGTAAGCGTTGCATTTGCTAAAGTCGTTGTTGTTGTGCTCCAGCAAGTCAGCTAGGTGGGCTAGTCGTTTTACCTCGAAAAACTCAGACAGTGTTCGTGTGGCTGCGCTGTGTTCAAAAATGAGTAAAGATGTGTGTACGCCGCATCTGATTGTTGAGCCATGCATCCATGCTTATGGCTCTTAGTTGAAATTCAATGCACAAGCTTTCACTAGCATATCTGCAGCTACAGGAATGTAGATAGTGTGTACATACAAACAAATGTATGTACTTAAATAAATTATTTTTGTGCTACGGCAAATATTGTAAGCTCGTTGAATATTGTGAGATTTCAATTGGGAATGAAAATGGAAAAGCCAAAAGAGGCGACTTGGGGGAGTAAGAGAGTAAAATGAAGGAAATAATTCCTTTAGCGAGAGCAGACTGAAACGCTTTTGTCTTATCTGGATTGGTTTTGTTTTTTTGATTTTTTGCATTTTTAGGGAAAAAAAAAAGTGGCCTTTAATAGTGTACGTTTTTGTTGTTTGCACATATGTATGTATGTGTTTGTGTGCTTGTAATGCGGGTGCGTATTTAGGTGAATTTTTTTTGAACTTGTTTCAAAGCATACATATACTTACGAACCCTTCTTACTACACAACAGACATCCATACATACATACATATTTTACATATGTACATGAGTTCATTCAGTACATAAAAATCCTATGATGTAATGTTTTACTGCAAGTTATGTACTTTCGTAGGTACATTATGTACCTGTAAGTTACATACACTGGATTCGTAAGTCTTTAAACTACTAGTCTGCATGTATAGTTGTGTTTATGTCATACTTATGGACTTTGCAATGCGTTAACGAGTCTGGTTTTTTTGGGGTTTTGGCGTTAAAAAAACGCTTTTTGTCATATCTCTATTAATGCCTTTTGCTTAGACTTAAAGTGACCTTAAATTACTTAGTGTATGCCTTGTTTGTTTGTGTGTATGTGTCTGATGTAAAATTCTGACATACTTTTCCTTATACCTAGGCAATTAGAACTTGCAGTCCTTTGACAATTATTCGTGTATAAAGTGAAGCAAACAAGTTAACCAAACGAATCTAGTAAATTTGATATTTTTTTTGTTTTTTTGTAAGAAGTACCTATATTTTCCACATGTTGGTAATATTGAACGGCTACGTTTTATTGCATTATGCTTTCCATAATGCCGAATATTATACTCTGTGGCCAATTTGAAAAACACCTACTTCGAGTTTTAGAGCTATTGGGCTATACATAGACCCTTATTCTGAAAAAGCTAAGCCACGATTCATCAATCACCATTGTAACTTCCTATATTTTGTAGCTGTCCATTTGTCGCTAGGGCTATGAGTAAGTAGCCAAGGAGATCTGTACGGATTTCTGTTATGAAGCCAGAATATCACTTTTATTCCTAACTCGAATTAGGTTGTTTTTTCAAAATTGCCACAGAGATGTGCTTGATAAATTTTTATACTCAGCGTGGCTTTGCATACAGAGTAACATATATTACTTTGATTGGATAACGGTGGTTGTACAGTTATAAAGTATTCGAGATTGATATAGCTTCTCTATGTTTAAGTGACTTTGTACTCTTTACTCTAATTTTTAAAATAATTTTAATTGAGTTTTCGTCTTAACCTTAAAATTTTGAATACTTTCAAAAAAAGAAAATTCCAATTATTGCAAAATATCTTAAACTAAAAAAATAAACAAAAAAAAATTTATAAATACAAACCAAAATAAAAAAGTTTATTTTAAAATATCAACTTGATGTTTATATACTGGCGATCCCCGCGAACCATTTTTTAATGTGTGAAATAAGATCTCAATCTCTGCTACTTCACTATTGGACCAGAATCGTTAAACCCAAACATCACGCCAAACTTTGCCTCTTCCCGCACTACGAACCAATTCCTGCAAATCAAACGGATCACATTGAAAAGATTCATCATAACTCCTTCTGGTTACAATATTGATACTGCTTCAGCACCCATAAGCGATTCAGTGGAAAACACCAGTCCTTTCGTTTTCTTATCGTGATGATCAACATTTCGAATTGTGTCACAATCCTAATTCGTTCTCAATATCTTTCGACTACAACTTCAGTCGTATCACACCAGCAGCCCACCAGTCGTAATTAAGATTTCGGTAGGCATCACTGAAAACCTTGGAATTAACTCGTGATCTAGTACGGCCTTGATACGTTGCTTAACAACATCAACTGCAGATCCAATATATAACCAAATGCAGTTTAAAGAAACTTCATGAATGGTATTTTGACGTATTCATGATAACTGATAGATCGCCAGAAAAAAGTAAACCATTTCAAGCATTGCTTCCACGAAACACAAAAATCAGAATAGCAACAAGCGATCCAATACACACAATCAAAAATTTTCCTGAACTACCCTTCAATCAATTTAAAACTACATGCGATAACAACAATCACTATTTTTATAAATTTAATATTTATTAATCTCAATATGTCAATATATACACAAAATAGTTTAATAATTTTTATATATTCATTATTGATAAAATTTAAAACTAAAAACAAAACAAAAAAAAAATAATAATATAATTAGTAACTTTTTCTCCACAGTATCACTAAATACATTAACCAACTATTACTACATAACCTTATGCACAGCAAAAAAAAATTCTACCAAAAATACAAAGAACTCAAACAATTACTCTACAATCATTTTAAAAAAATCTACAAAATATTTCTGAACAAATTTTTATTACTTATTTTCTCAAATACACTCAATTCTTATCCTTCAAATCAATTAAACGAATCAACTTTTCATATCCTATATCAACAACATTGGACAAACATTATGTCATAGTACAATTATATATTAACATATATTCTGCATAATACAAGTTTCTAATATTTTGAGTTTGTGCACAACAAAGTGCCATCTACTATTACTCAACCTAATCTGATTCTTCAATACATCATGATAATAACAATATATATTTCGCAAAACAAACAGGGCAATAACACATCAAAATATTAATATACATAAATTATACTATAAGTAAAACAATACCATACAACTAAAATAAGCTATCATGTAACAATCAAATCATCAAAAGATTGGGTCCTTCCACATCAATATTAACATAACTTATTAACTCAATTAACACATGTTTCAAATTTTCTTGCAGGGGGAGTAACTATAGTTTTAACTACTTTGTACCTTTCTTTAAATTTTCAAAATATTTGTAATTGAGTTTTCGTATTAACTTAAAATTATTGAAATAACTTCAAAAAAGAAAATTCTAATTAGTTCGAAATCTCTAAACTCAAAAATAAACAAAAATAAATTTTATATTACAAACCAAAATAAAAGTTTTTTAAAATTCACTTGAATGTTGATATAACTTCCATAAACAAAACCATCAGTACGAAAAAAACTTTATTGAGCCCAGTCGTCCGTCCGCCGTTAACCACAAAAATTGAGTAAATATGAGATATCTTCACCAATTTGGTAACAAACCGAATCTTACCTGAACCCAGAATAGATGTTATTGAAAATAATCGATCAGATAACCACCCACTTTTATATATAAATATATAACATTTTGGAAAACACAAAAAACCTGATTATTTAATAAATAATACACCTAGAATGTTGAAATTTGAATGTGGACTGATATTGAGACTCTTGATAAAAATTTGAAAATTTGTGATAAAATCAATTTTACAAATATTATTAATCATAAATCAAAAATCGTTAAATCTATCGTAACAAAATTCGGCAGACGGTTCTTTAACGAAATGGGTTAAGGGACGACGCCCAATTTTATATATATTTGCAAAAAAGAGCTTTATATTAATGGTATTTCATTTCCCAAGTGGATTTATAACAATAAATAGGAAAAACTTCAAATTTAAAAAATGGGCGTGGCGCCGCCTCTTTTATGACTTAGCAATTTCTTATATTTCGGGAGCCATAACTCGAAGAAAATTAACGGATCGTAATAAATTGGGTATACATATATTATAAAAATATTTCTAGTAAAAATTGGACGGATCGGTTAAAGACCACGTGAACTTAGATATAAACAAGTTAAATAGTGACATAGTACAAACAGATTTCTTTGTGTGCTCACAATCGTGCTTTTAACAAATTATTTTATAAAATAAAGCTAAACAAAAGCTCTCCGACCAAAATGGTCAAAGCTCGCTAATAGCCCCAATGTCCATCTTTACAACCAAAACGTTATTTATAGATTTGGATTCCAAATAAGAGCGAAAAAGGGCCCCGTACATAAAAACAGCAATTAGAAATAATATATGTGACCCGGTATATGAAAAAGTGGCTATGACAAAAAAGAAATGCGAGAAACAGCTGTCAGTTTCTAGTAGTAGTAATTTTTTTTAGTCATAAGCCACCTTTTCATAGACCGGGTCACGTATATGATTAAATTTATCTCAGTTTCGTATTGACAATGGTTGCAAATTTGATAAAATCGTAGCTGAATTTAAAGATCGCTAGTAAAGCTGATATTTAATGTGAGAAAACTCTTCAACCGGCCCCTTTGCGCAAGAGTTTCCTTTGAAGAGTACTGCAATGCGGAAACATGCGAGGCTTGTAAATGTCCTAAGAAGACCAAACAGTAGAGCCAGGTTCAAATCAGGCGCCTGACTTATTCTTTACGGACACAAGAAATGAAGTTGAGCGGTCAATGAAGACGTCACATAGACTGTTAGCTTAACTAAGAGTGATCGATTGCACATTCAAATACCCCGATAATAGGGAACGAAAGTGTGATATTCAGGAAATGCAATTAGATACATTGTTTGAACTTTGGACAATCTGGAAATCGCCTGATCCGAATGGTATTTCAGCTAATGAACTTAAAGCAAATTTTGATGACTCTGAAAATGTTCTCACAGTGCCACTTGCATTAGCTCATAGGTATCCTAGGCATGTAACTATTAGTTGACTTTGGATTCATTATCAAAGTGCGTAAGGACGAGTACACTAGTCACAAAAGCGTTACACCGGGAGATATTTTCGAGGACATCTTTATAGATATAGAAGATGCCTTTGACATCGCCTCTTGCAGTAACGTGACTAGCGCGGGTCTAAGTCACAGCGCAGATGATGATGTGCTAGTAAGACAGGTTCATTTAATGCTGGAGTACAGTCAGCGGGGTTTGGGTAGACGAGGGGTGGGAATTTAGGGGGAGGGTGACTGTTGATAACGCCAAAAAGTGACGGTCTTTCTACTTAACATGGTATTGGTGTTAACTTACTTCGCCTTGTTAACCCTAAACATTCTATTTTCATAATTGGACGAACCGACTAATCAGGGCGATGCACTGTTACTTAAAGTCACTGGTATGGTAAGGAATGTCGCTCCGGTTCGGAAAAGAGCGACGATTGCTCCATGCCCACAATGTCTACAGCCGCTGCGGTGCGCGCTGCATGAAAGCATTATCATGAGATGAAGACACTTAGAGGAAGGTATTGTATGGAGCATAAGATACTAGCTGATGGGAGTAATACCCCTCAATTCAGCCAGAAAATACGGCGGAGGACAGAAAGTTTAAAGACCGGGGCTAATTCTTGCTAACTGGCTAACAGATCAGGCTTAAGTTATGAAGGCAATACTTCTCCTCATTGTTAGATAACGAGTGGGGTTACGAGGGATTATACATTGCCTAGCCCGACTATGACGAAGTGAGAATTGCAACTCTTATTCCGCCTAGAAAATAGAAAGGTGCAGGAGAAGCGACGACCTAGCGCCAAAATCATTCAAAAGCGCATACTAAAGAACTCGTAAATACTGCGCACTAGCTCCTATCCGAAATAGGTCGGACGAGCGCATGCCTTCAGATTGGAGTTTAAGTATGTTCTGTCCAAGGTGACGGAATCAGACAAGGCGAAGTCTTTCGTACGATTTCTTGAATCTAATGCTGGATAAGATAATTCAGAGCCAAACCGCGGTGGCAAAATCTATTATATATGTTGAATTCGGTTGATATTGATACCATTGGCTTTCGCAAACGCGGCGAAGGTTCTGCCCTCCAATGATTGAATAAAAGAAAAATTACTCCTATAAATTGGCAGGACGCGACCTACATGTTTTATGTTGACCCCGACCGGCATCTGCAGGCAGATGAATTTTAACTGAGAAGAATTTCATGGCAGAAATACAGTCGGAGCGATTTTCTAACACTGCCGACGGGCTACCCCTCTTAGGAAAACTTGTTGCTATCGAAAAAACTGCGTTCCAAACCTTCGATGTTGCCAGGGACTTGAACCCAGTACCTTCGGTGCAGTGCGTCTTGTGGTAAATGAGGACAAGAAGAAGTACTTTCATTCGCATCACTGTTGACGGATATAAAATGGAGGCTTCGCCTATTTTGCAATCATCATCAATCCAGCGACAATGTTAGCCCAAAAATCAAACGGTTCTTCTCTGATGTATTTGCTTGAAATCATGGAAGGTATGGGAGACTATGGAAGCGTATTTGAAGGTTTCGAGAGATAAGATCTCCGAAAGATCTATGTTCCTGTCCGTGATGCCAATGGCAAGTATCGAAGGAGGTGTTATGACGAGCTCTATGAGCCTTACGCAGATGTGAACATAGAGCAGCGAATAAAAATTTCCTATCCGTAATTAGGAACCCAACCAGTGAGTTGGGAGAAACAGGTGTAGAAAAACTTGATCTCTCATGCTGCTCCTAACTGGCATCAGATATAGTGGAGGAGGAATAGCTGAAGTGAATTGTTACACAACGACCAGAATAGCCTAATATCAATGATGATGATGATAACGAAGCAGGGAAAATAATAAGAATAAATAATCATGATACTGATAGATCTAAACATATTCAATAGGAATTAGAGGGGAAATGTGTTTGAAACAAGACTTTCCGGTAAATTATGGCGTTTTAATTTTCCGGAGTTAGCAAGACCTTTATATCGACTTTGAACCGGATGCGCCAAGTAGTAGGCATTTTCCTGGGAAGCTTTCATCGCCATCAATATTAGCATTTCATCGGCTAAACGATTTTGGATATTTCGTGACAAGTCACGTAAGTTATCCTTGTTTCGTGATAACTGTGGCCATTTGGTAGCATCACGGGAGGTCAAGGCTTCCACCACCTGCCTAGCCTCTGCTTTCTAACTGCTTGGCCGGAGCGTCTTGGTCCATTTGCATAACATGATCAGCCTGCGAAGCCTTTGGGCTTCATTCGCTGCACTATCCTCATATCTGCGTAAAGCTCAATATAACTCATGCGATACTCGCCATCGCCATCACGGGCAGGGTCACACAGAATTTGTTTTTCAAACAAACTTAGAGCCATCTGATCTTCTCTTGATACCGTCGATGAAGTTATACATCAGGACAGGTATGATGAAGGACTTGTGGACCGTGATTTTTTTTCGTCGTGAGAGGATTTTAGTTCTCAACTGTCGACCCAGTCCACTTGTCATGGCTCGAATAAGTCCAGTCGAAGCTTTCGTTCAAACACCGCCAAGTGCATTTTCACTTAAAAACACTTCGAACTAAATCCTCTTATTTTTTTATTTATTTATTTATTTATTATTTAAAGTCGACGACAAACTATGGTCGACTGCATAATATAAAAGATATATAAATATACAACTCAAAAGATAAAATTTAAGATATATCGAGATTTCAACAATGTTATATTACAAACAAAGAAATATTAATGAACATTACTATTTAATTTCCAAATATAATAATAATAAGAAATATGAGTAGAAATAAGATCTTATGCCGAAATCTTATACTGGCGGAATGCATCAGATTCCGCTCAGCATGATATCGGAATGCAGTGGATTCCAATCTCCCTGTTGGAATGCATCAAGATTCCAATCAGCATGTCATGGGAATCCGGCAGTGCTAAGAGTAGTGTAATGAGGATACGCCATCGCAAGGCATAAACAAGTAACATGACCTGTGTTGTTGGAATGCACCGGATTCCAATCAGCTCGATGCCTGACCCATAAGATTATACTGCCGGAATGCATACAATTCCGGTCAGTGACTCATGAAGAAGCATGTTTTTTACGTTGTTGGAATGCACCAGATTTCAATCAACACAGTACTGTCTTGTTCCTTCTTAATGATACATGTTGATAAATGTTCCTCCATCCTTAAGCGAAATAGTTCCCGTTTTTTATCGAAGGAATAAAATGCCGGCAAATTAAATTAGCTTGTATCTCTTAAATTAGATAGGCAAGTATTGCATTACGTATAGTGGCAAAAGTACATTCAAGACTGATGCAGCTATACAAGTCATTGTAGTGCGCGCACCAGATAAGAAGAGGATTATTTTTAGCAAAGTTTCGTCGACAAAGGGGTAAATAGAAAGGAACGTAGTGTCTGGATACTCTAGGGGGAACCGCAAAAAACATGCGGCTGAGGAGGTCCGCGGAATCAATTTCTCCAATAATGAGCTTATGGATGAACAATACCCCCAGTAATATTCTCCGATTTTCCAGAGTGGGTAAGTTAATAAGAAGAAGTCTACTTCTGTATGGAGGAAGGTGGAGACTTGAGTCCCAATTAAGGCCGCGCAATGCAAATATCAAAAATTGCTTTTGAACTGACTCAAGACGCTTTATATGCTTTTGAGAAACAGGGGACCAAACGCATGAGCAATACTCGAGTATTGGACGAACCAGCGATGTGTAAAGAACCTTAGTGAGGTACGGATCATCGAACTCTTTAGCCCATCTTTTAACAAATCCAAGTAAACCCAAAGCTTTGTTGGCTATAGATGAAATATGCATGTTAAAATTCAATTTCGGATCAAAAAGGACACCTAGATCATTTGCAATAGATATACGCTCCAAAGGCGTACCATCCATTACATAAGATTTCAATGCTGGCTTCACTCGGTGAAATGTCATATGCTTACATTTAGAGCAATTTAAAGCTAGTAAATTTGTTGTGCACCAACATTGGAACGAGTCCAAGTCGGCCTGAAGAAGATCCAAGGAACTCAAATCGGTAGGACAGTAAGTGTAGCAAAGTTTTACATCATCCGCATGCATTATAGTATGAGAATATAATATTGTCTGTGGCAAGTCATTAATGAAAAGGGCAAAGAGCAAAGGGCCTAGATGACTTCCCTGGGGTACGCCGGAGGAAACTCCGAACGATTCCGACAGATTGCACTTGAACAGGACTTTTTGGGTCCGGTTAGAAAGATAGCTTTTCAGCCACATTAATAGGTGAAACGGAAAGCCCAGTAAATCAAGCTTATGAATAAGCAACTCATGGTTGACGGTATCAAATGCTTTGCTGAAGTCCATGTAGATGACATCCGTTTGCTTGTTCGCTAAAAATCCTTCCATAACTATAGAGGTGAATACAAGCAAATTTGTAGTGGTTGACCTTTGACGAATAAAACCGTGTTGGCATGCAGATAAAAGATTAGAACACTGATATTGCAGTTGACTGGTGACAATCTGTTCAAAGACTTTAGGAATGACTGAAAGTTTAGCAATACCCCTGTAGTTTTCAACTTTTGACCTACTACCTTTTTTATGCAGGGGTATAATAAAAGACTGTTTCCAAAGTGCCGGGAATGACGCTGATCTCAGAGATAGCTCAAATAATTTTAAAATATGCTCATACATGTTTTCGGCGCAGTACCTAAGCACGCAACTAGGAACACCGTCCGGTCCCGGAGAAAAGGTGGGCTTCAAAGATTGAAGACTCTGAAGATCAATATTACCATCAATAGCAGGATTCCTAATGTAATTTGAGCTATCTAAGTGATAGGGATATTGACCAGAATGAAAACCACTGGATGAATACGTGGACTTAAAGAACTCAGAAAATAGTTCAGCAATCAGTGCAAGCTTTTTTACCTCCAAAGGTTAATGAGGAAGGATACCCAGAAGTTTTCCGCTTTGAATTTACGAAACTGTAAAATTTTTTTGGATTTCTAAAAAATTGGGCTTTACAACAACTCAAGTAATTTTTATAACAAAGCTGATTAAGACGGTGAAATTTAGAACGAGCTATTAGATATTTAGAGAGGTCTGCAGATGCTCCAGATTTCTTGAACCTCTTATAAAGCCTAGATTTAATGTTACTAAGTCTGATAAGTTGCCTTGAAAACCAAAGGGCTTTCTGACTTGGTTTTCAAGGCAACTTATCAGACTTAGTAACATTAAATCTAGGCTTTATAAGAGGTTCAAGAAATCTGGAGCATCTGCAGACCTCTCTAAATATCTAATAGCTCGTTCTAAATTTCACCGTCTTAATCAGCTTTGTTATAAAAATTACTTGAGTTGTTGTAAAGCCCAATTTTTTAGAAATCCAAAAAAATTTTACAGTTTCGTAAATTCAAAGCGGAAAACTTCTGGGTATCCTTCCTCATTAACCTTTGGAGGTAAAAAAGCTTGCACTGATTGCTGAACTATTTTCTGAGTTCTTTAAGTCCACGTATTCATCCAGTGGTTTTCATTCTGGTCAATATCCCTATCACTTAGATAGCTCAAATTACATTAGGAATCCTGCTATTGATGGTAATATTGATCTTCAGAGTCTTCAATCTTTGAAGCCCACCTTTTCTCCGGGACCGGACGGTGTTCCTAGTTGCGTGCTTAGGTACTGCGCCGAAAACATGTATGAGCATATTTTAAAATTATTTGAGCTATCTCTGAGATCAGCGTCATTCCCGGCACTTTGGAAACAGTCTTTTATTATACCCCTGCATAAAAAAGGTAGTAGGTCAAAAGTTGAAAACTACAGGGGTATTGCTAAACTTTCAGTCATTCCTAAAGTCTTTGAACAGATTGTCACCAGTCAACTGCAATATCAGTGTTCTAATCTTTTATCTGCATGCCAACACGGTTTTATTCGTCAAAGGTCAACCACTACAAATTTGCTTGTATTCACCTCTATAGTTATGGAAGGATTTTTAGCGAACAAGCAAACGGATGTCATCTACATGGACTTCAGCAAAGCATTTGATACCGTCAACCATGAGTTGCTTATTCATAAGCTTGATTTACTGGGCTTTCCGTTTCACCTATTAATGTGGCTGAAAAGCTATCTTTCTAACCGGACCCAAAAAGTCCTGTTCAAGTGCAATCTGTCGGAATCGTTCGGAGTTTCCTCCGGCGTACCCCAGGGAAGTCATCTAGGCCCTTTGCTCTTTGCCCTTTTCATTAATGACTTGCCACAGACAATATTATATTCTCATACTATAATGCATGCGGATGATGTAAAACTTTGCTACACTTACTGTCCTACCGATTTGAGTTCCTTGGATCTTCTTCAGGCCGACTTGGACTCGTTCCAATGTTGGTGCACAACAAATTTACTAGCTTTAAATTGCTCTAAATGTAAGCATATGACATTTCACCGAGTGAAGCCAGCATTGAAATCTTATGTAATGGATGGTACGCCTTTGGAGCGTATATCTATTGCAAATGATCTAGGTGTCCTTTTTGATCCGAAATTGAATTTTAACATGCATATTTCATCTATAGCCAACAAAGCTTTGGGTTTACTTGGATTTGTTAAAAGATGGGCTAAAGAGTTCGATGATCCGTACCTCACTAAGGTTCTTTACACATCGCTGGTTCGTCCAATACTCGAGTATTGCTCATGCGTTTGGTCCCCTGTTTCTCAAAAGCATATAAAGCGTCTTGAGTCAGTTCAAAAGCAATTTTTGATATTTGCATTGCGCGGCCTTAATTGGGACTCAAGTCTCCACCTTCCTCCATACAGAAGTAGACTTCTTCTTATTAACTTACCCACTCTGGAAAATCGGAGAATATTACTGGGGGTATTGTTCATCCATAAGCTCATTATTGGAGAAATTGATTCCGCGGACCTCCTCAGCCGCATGTTTTTTGCGGTTCCCCCTAGAGTATCCAGACACTACGTTCCTTTCTATTTACCCCTTTGTCGACGAAACTTTGCTAAAAATAATCCTCTTCTTATCTGGTGCGCGCACTACAATGACTTGTATAGCTGCATCAGTCTTGAATGTACTTTTGCCACTATACGTAATGCAATACTTGCCTATCTAATTTAAGAGATACAAGCTAATTTAATTTGCCGGCATTTTATTCCTTCGATAAAAAACGGGAACTATTTCGCTTAAGGATGGAGGAACATTTATCAACATGTATCATTAAGAAGGAACAAGACAGTACTGTGTTGATTGGAAATCTGGTGCATTCCAACAACGTAAAAAACATGCTTTTTCATGAGTCACTGACCGGAATCGTATGCATTCCGGCAGTATAATCTTATGGGTCAGGCATCGAGCTGATTGGAATCCGGTGCATTCCAACAACACAGGTCATGTTACTTGTTTATGCCTTGCGATGGCGTATCCTCATTACACTACTCTTAGCACTGCCGGATTCCCATGACATGCTGATTGGAATCTTGATGCATTCCAACAGGGAGATTGGAATCCACTGCATTCCGATATCATGCTGAGCGGAATCTGATGCATTCCGCCAGTATAAGATTTCGGCATAAGATCTTATTTCTACTCATATTTCTTATTATTATTATATTTGGAAATTAAATAGTAATGTTCATTAATATTTCTTTGTTTGTAATATAACATTGTTGAAATCTCGATATATCTTAAATTTTATCTTTTGAGTTGTATATTTATATATCTTTTATATTATGCAGTCGACCATAGTTTGTCGTCGACTTTAAATAATAAATAAATAAATAAATAAAAAAAATAAGAGGATTTAGTTCGAAGTGTTTTTAAGTGAAAATGCACTTGGCGGTGTTTGAACGAAAGCTTCGACTGGACTTATTCGAGCCATGACAAGTGGACTGGGTCGACAGTTGAGAACTAAAATCCTCTCACGACGAAAAAAAATCACGGTCCACAAGTCCTTCATCATACCTGTCCTGATGTATAACTTCATCGACGGTATCAAGAGAAGATCAGATGGCTCTAAGTTTGTTTGAAAAACAAATTCTGTGTGACCCTGCCCGTGATGGCGATGGCGAGTATCGCATGAGTTATATTGAGCTTTACGCAGATATGAGGATAGTGCAGCGAATGAAGCCCAAAGGCTTCGCAGGCTGATCATGTTATGCAAATGGACCAAGACGCTCCGGCCAAGCAGTTAGAAAGCAGAGGCTAGGCAGGTGGTGGAAGCCTTGACCTCCCGTGATGCTACCAAATGGCCACAGTTATCACGAAACAAGGATAACTTACGTGACTTGTCACGAAATATCCAAAATCGTTTAGCCGATGAAATGCTAATAATTGATGGCGATGAAAAGCTTCCCAGGAAAATGCCTACTACTTGGCGCATCCGGTTCAAAGTCGATATAAAGGTCTTGCTAACTCCGGAAAATTAAAACGCCATAATTTACCGGAAAGTCTTGTTTCAAACACATTTCCCCTCTAATTCCTATTGAATATGTTTAGATCTATCAGTATCATGATTATTTATTCTTATTATTTTCCCTGCTTCGTTATCATCATCATCATTGATATTAGGCTATTCTGGTCGTTGTGTAACAATTCACTTCAGCTATTCCTCCTCCACTATATCTGATGCCAGTTAGGAGCAGCATGAGAGATCAAGTTTTTCTACACCTGTTTCTCCCAACTCACTGGTTGGGTTCCTAATTACGGATAGGAAATTTTTATTCGCTGCTCTATGTTCACATCTGCGTAAGGCTCATAGAGCTCGTCATAACACCTCCTTCGATACTTGCCATTGGCATCACGGACAGGAACATAGATCTTTCGGAGATCTTATCTCTCGAAACCTTCAAATACGCTTCCATAGTCTCCCATACCTTCCATGATTTCAAGCAAATACATCAGAGAAGAACCGTTTGATTTTTGGGCTAACATTGTCGCTGGATTGATGATGATTGCAAAATAGGCGAAGCCTCCATTTTATATCCGTCAACAGTGATGCGAATGAAAGTACTTCTTCTTGTCCTCATTTACCACAAGACGCACTGCACCGAAGGTACTGGGTTCAAGTCCCTGGCAACATCGAAGGTTTGGAACGCAGTTTTTTCGATAGCAACAAGTTTTCCTAAGAGGGGTAGCCCGTCGGCAGTGTTAGAAAATCGCTCCGACTGTATTTCTGCCATGAAATTCTTCTCAGTTAAAATTCATCTGCCTGCAGATGCCGGTCGGGGTCAACATAAAACATGTAGGTCGCGTCCTGCCAATTTATAGGAGTAATTTTTCTTTTATTCAATCATTGGAGGGCAGAACCTTCGCCGCGTTTGCGAAAGCCAATGGTATCAATATCAACCGAATTCAACATATATAATAGATTTTGCCACCGCGGTTTGGCTCTGAATTATCTTATCCAGCATTAGATTCAAGAAATCGTACGAAAGACTTCGCCTTGTCTGATTCCGTCACCTTGGACAGAACATACTTAAACTCCAATCTGAAGGCATGCGCTCGTCCGACCTATTTCGGATAGGAGCTAGTGCGCAGTATTTACGAGTTCTTAGTATGCGCTATTGAATGATTTTGGCGCTAGGTCGTCGCTTCCCTGCACCTTTCTATTTTCTAGGCGGAATAAGAGTTGCAATTCTCACTTCGTCATAGCCGGGCTAGGCAATGTATAATCCCTCGTAACCCCACTCGTTATCTAACAATGAGGAGAAGTATTGCCTTCATAACTTAAGCCTGCTCTGTTAGCCAGTTAGCAAGAATTAGCCCCGGTCTTTAAACTTTCTGTCCTCCGCCGTATTTTCTGGCTGAATTGAGGGGTATTACTCCCATCAGCTAGTATCTTATGCTCCATACAATACCTTCCTCTAAGTGTCTTCATCTCATGATAATGCTTTCATGCAGCGCGCACCGCAGCGGCTGTAGACATTGTGGGCATGGAGCAATCGTCGCTCTTTTCCGAACCGGAGCGACATTCCTTACCATACCAGTGACTTTAAGTAACAGTGCATCGCCCTGCCTAGTCGGTTCGTCCAATTATGAAAATAGAATGTTTAGGGTTAAACAAGGCGAAGTAAGTTAAACACCAAGAACCATGTTAAGGTAGAAAGACCGTCACATCAACAGTCACCCTCCCCCTAAATTCCCACCCCTTCGTCTACCCAAACCCCACTGACTCTGTACTCCAGCATTAAATGAACCTGTCTTACTAGCACATCATCATCTGCGCTGTGACTTAGACCCGCGCTAGCCACGTTACTGCAAGAGGCGATGTCAAAGGCATCTTCTATATCTACAAAGATGTCTCGGAAAATGTCTCCCGGTGTAACGCTTTTGTGACTAGTGTACTCGTCCTTACGCACTTTGATAATGAATCCAAAGTCAACTAATAGTTACATGCCTAGGATACCTATAAGCTAGTGCAAGTGGCACTGTGAGAACATTTTCAGAGTCATCAAAATTTGCTTTAAGTTCATTAGCTGAAATACCATTCGGATCAGGCGATTTCAGATTGTCCAAAGTTCAAACAATGTAACTAATTGCATTTTCTGAATCTCACACTTTCGTTCCCTATTATCGGGGTATTTGAATGTGCAATCGATCACTCTTAGTTAAGCTAACAGTCTATGTGACGTCTTCATTGACCGCTCAACTTCATTTCTTGTGTCCGTAAAGAATAAGTCAGGCGCCTGAAGTGAACCTGGCTCTACTGTTTGGTCTTCTTAGGACATTTACAAGCTCGCAGTTTCCGCATTGCAGTACTCTTCAAAGGAAACTCTTGCGCAAAGGGCCCGGTTGAAGAGTTTTCTCACATTAAATATCAGCTTTACTAGCGATCTTTAAATTCATCTACGATTTTATCAAATTTGCAACCATTGTCAATACGAAACTGAGATAAATTTAATCATATATGTGACCCGGTCTATGAAAAGGTGGCTTATGACTAAAACAAAATTACTACTACTAAGAAACTGAAGAAATGCATTGTTTATCTTTAACAGCTGTTTCTCGCAATTTCTTTTTTGAGTCATAAGCCACTTTTTCATATACCGGGTCACATATATTATTTCTAATTGCTGTTTTTATGTACGGGTCCCTTTTTCGCTCTTATTTGGAATCCAAATCTATAAATAAAGTTTTGGTTGTAAAGATGGAGATTGGGGTCTATTAGCGAGCTTTGGCCATTTTGGTCGGAGAGCTTTTGTTTAGCTTTATTTTATTAAAATAATTTGTTAAAAATAAACGATTGTGAGCACACAAAGAAATCTGTTTGTACTATGGCACTATTGTGAATATTTGTACTGCATTACCGGCAGTTGCTACCATACGCCAGATGGCGGCGCAACTGTAAGTAAGTTTTAATTGGTTGATAGATTAGCTGATTTCTGTTGATATTTGATAAGAGACTTTTAGATTGGTTGCGCAAGATGCGCACGGGTTTGGCTCGTATTTATGTAATAAACTCTGCCATATATATACTTAACAAGTAAAGGTGTCTAAGTTCGGGTGCAACCGAACATTATATACCCAGCGTGAGCTTCAACGTACATTTCATTTCAGATAAATTACTTTTCTACACAACACGTGGCACTGCCCGTGTAAAAGAAAAATGTCTCCCCATTTCCTCTTACAGTAAAACTTGATAAGTGAAATATCATTGATTCAAAACTATCTTTTGCTAAGTTATAGCTTATTATTCTAGTCTACGACCCTTTTAACTTGTTTTATATCTAAGTTCACGTGGTCTTTAACCGATCCCGTCCATTTTTACTAGAAATATTTTTATAAATATGTATACCCAATTTTATTACGATCCGTTAATTTTTCTTCGAGTTATGGCTCCCGAAATATAGAAAATTGCTAATTCATAAAAGAGGCGGCGCCACGCCCATTTTTTTAAATTTGAAGTTTTTCCTATTTATTGTTATAAATCCACTTGGGAAATGAAATACCATTGATATAAAGCTCTTTTTTGCTAAGATATATAAAAGTGGTCGTCGTCCTTAACCCATTTCGTTAAAGGCAACCTCTCTGCCGAATTTTGTTACGATAGGTTAAACGATTTTTGATTTATGATTAATAATATTTGTAAAATTGATTTTATCATAAATTTTCAAATTTTTATCAAGAGTCTCAATATCAGTCCACATTCAAATTTCAACATTCTAGGTTTATTATTTACTAAATAATCAGGTTTTTTGTGTTTTCCAAAATGTTATACATATATATATAAAGTAGGCGTGGTTATCATCCGATATCGCTCATTTTCAATACCAATCTATTCTGGGTCCAGATAAGCTCGTGTACCAAATTTGGTGAAGCTACCTCAATATTTACTCAATTTATCGTGTTAACGGACGGACGGACGGACGGACATGGCTCAATAAAATTTTTTTTCGACACTGATGATTTTGATATATGGAAGTCTATATCTATCTCGATTCCTCTGTACCTGTACAACCAACAGTTATCCAATCAAAGTTAATATATGTACTCTGTATGCAAAGCACGCTGAGTATAAAAAATTTATCAAGCACATATCTGTGGCAATTTGAAAAAACAACCTAATTCGAGTTAGGATAAAAGTGATATTCTGGCTTCATAACAGAAATCCGTTACAGATCTCCTTGTGTTACTTACTCATAGCCCTAGCGACAAATGGCAGCTACAAAATATAGGAAGTTACAATGGTGAATCGTGGCTAGCTTTTCAGATAAGGGTCTATGTATCGCCAATAGCCTAACTCGAAGTAGGTTGTTTTTTCAAATTGCCACAGATATATATATTCTGCATTTATGAAAGCATTATGCATATAAACGTGCCGTTCAATATTACCAAATGTGGAAAATATAGGTACTCTTACAAAAACAAAAAAATATACAAATTTACTAGATTCGTTTGGCTTAACTTGTTTGCTTCACTTTATACACGAATAATTGTCAAAGGACTGCAAGTTCTAAGTGCCTAGGTATAAGGAAATGTATGTAGAATTTTACATCAGACACAAACAAACAAGCATACCACTAAGTAATTTAAGGTCACTTTAATGTCTATGACAGAAAGCGTTTTAAAGCCAAAACAATCAGACTCGTAACGCATTGCAAGTCCATAAGTATGTACATAAACACAACTATACATACAGACTTAGTAGTTTAAGTGCTTACGAATCAGTGTATGTGCTTACAGGTATGTGCCTACTAAAGTACATAACTTTGCCAGTAAATACATACATCATATGGATTTTTATTTTACTGAATGCACTTCATGTACATATGTAAATATGTATGTATGTATGTATGTATGTTTGTGTGTATGTAAGAATTATTGTAAGTATATGTATGCTTTGAAACAAGTTCAAACAAAATTCACTAAATACGCACCCGCATTTACAAGCACACAAACACATACATACATATGTACATATGTGCAAACAACAAAACGTACACTATTAAAGACCACTCCCTAAAAATGCAAACTCACAAAACAACCAATCCAGATCAGTACAAAAGCGTTTCAGTCTGCTCTCGCTAAAGGAATTATTTCCTTCATTTTACTCTCTTACTCCCCCAAGTCGCCTCTTTTGGCTTTTCCATTTTCATTCCCAATTGAAATCTCACAATATTCAACGAGCTTACAATATTGCCGTAGCAAAAAATAATTTATTTAAGTACATACATTTGTTTGTATGTACACACTATCTACATTCCTGTAGCTGCAGATATCCTAGTGAAAGCTTGTGCATTGAATTTCAACTAAGAGCCATAAGCATGGATGCATGGCTCAACAATCAGATGCGGCGTACACACATCTTTACTCATTTTTGAACACAGCGCAGCCACACGAACACTGTCTGAGTTTTTCGAGGTAAAACGACTAGCCCACCTAGCTGACTTGCTGGAGCACAACAACAACGACTTTAGCAAATGCAACGCTTACCCCAAGCACACAGCTAGCCAACCATTCAGCTAGCCGATATAGTAAAGTGTTGAGCGCACAAATCCGCTCACGTTGCACAGTGGTGCAAATGGCATTGATATTGAAAAAAAACAAATATTGGCACATCCGCTAAAAGCAAAATCATTATATAGAATTTGGTATTTCCGTCCCTCGGGATCCTACCGGGGTCATTTGCGCATACTTTTGGGATAGATTTGGGGGGACTCCCTTGGCGTATTCACGGGTTCATTTGGGCGTCATTTCAGAATTATTTGGATACTCTCTCTGAGTCCTCCTGGGGTAGTTCGGGGGTGATTTTTGGATGATTTTGGGACTCTGTGGTCATTTTGTGGGTAATTTTGGTATGACTTCGGGTACTCCGTCGGTGTCCTCCTGGAGTAGTTTCGGGATGATTTTAGAGACTCTTTCGGGGGTTTCTGGCGTGATTTGAGGGTCATTTCGGGGTCGTTTAGGGGCTATTTTACGATGATTTCGGGGACTCTTTCGGCGTACAAAGGTTTACCGAATCCCCAGAAGATGCTTATAAAAATTAGTGAAACGTCGGGTGTAATAGTAAAATAATTGTTTTATTTGCACTTGAACTGAAATTAGTTCGGAATCGGATCGCGTGTATCTTAAATAACATGCGCTCGTATTTTCTTTTGTTTTTTGAGGCAAGTGTCCAACCACGACCCGTTAGGCGATTTTGACAGCGGCCTTAACGTCAGAGCATAGTGGCTCCTTCAAACATTTTCTAGACTTGATGTTTAATATTGAAAACCAAAACAAAACAAAAAATTGTCACCGTCGTAGCTCCCTGAAACTTTTTATATGT
>JARSSU010000366.1:0-34796 GCA_029619165.1 Eurosta solidaginis | reverse complement strand
AGGATGTTAGGACTAACATCCGCCTGTCGTAGAGGCGACTAGATTACCAACTTCTTCAATGGTGTTGTGTAGGCGCAACCCGTCTCAAGGGTTTGCAGCGCAAAATCTAGTCGTCTCACACCCAATTTGTCAACTCGAAAACCTACCCGTAGGGCGAATCCTCATTTCATTGACAGAGCCGAGGTCTGAGAGACACCCAAGTTTCCACATGAAACGAGGGGGTGGGAGGGCGGTATGCCCAGAAGTCCGTGCGCCGATATAGAGGTCCGGCAGAGAACATCAACATCGATAACGACTTCCCAAGCCTTTCCGGGGAGTGGCTTTATCGTTTTGTAATACAACAACAACATACGGGACTGAACGAGTCTGCCTGACCATACTCGTGTGCTGGTGGCGTCGTAGTGAAGCGAGCAGCAGTGGTTATTTGTTGGGTTTGCTGAGTAGACGGAAGCTGCTGGAAAAAAGGTAGGCGCTAAGTCGTAGACTACGGGACGCTCTGGCGTGAACAGCAAGGAGCACCAAAAGAAGAAATGACAGGGCGTCAAATATCGGGGACGCAATATCCTTTGCACGTAACACACTGGCATGACTGCGACCGTCCTTAAAGGTCGTTTGTGTGACACGCAGCAAAATCAATTCCCTGGATCGCGGTTAAGGTTCAACACCTTCCCAGTTCAAGGAGTATGAGCAGTCCGGTGCAAGGATCTGCTCGAAGAATGGCAATTGTGCAGAGGAACGCAGCAAATTATATAGGGTTACACATAAATGACAGCCATTGGTGCGGAAAAATGCCCGAGGTTGCTCCGTATATAGAACTTGGCTGCGTGGAGCGTTCGCCTTCGTCATGGTATAGAGCGAATAGTTCAATAATGGGTTATTTTGGTCGCCATCTCCCTCGCTATCTAGCAGTGAAGAAGTTTTTCCCTCGACAACTGAAGCACACGCCGTGCGTCGGTTACGACGTCGGCAATCCTGCAGGGATCTGCAAAGTCTGAAAGCCTTCCGTTAGGCGCCGAAATTTTGGTAGAATTTTCGGGCATATTACTATAGTAAAAAGGTAGAAAGGAGAGCGAAGGGGAGAGAAAAAAGTATGGGGAAACAAAAGGCTGAGTAAGAGTGATCTGATTATGAAAGGGATCTGAAGAAAATAAAAGGGTTAATGCGAGGCGAGGTTCAAAAGAGAGCGATGCAGAGGGGCGAGGTAAATAAAGAGGATGGGAAAGAAAGAGGAAGAGGAATTATGAGAGTACGAGTCGAGAGTGTAAGTACAAAGGAAACGAGGACGAAGAGGCACATGAAGATATTATGAAATGGCTAAGAGTACTTTGGAATTATATTTATATATATAAGACTAAAAATAAGAGCGTATCAGTATCTCAATTGGCAAATAGGCAGTCATCTACTTCGTTGGTGAATTACATACCCGTTGGGTACTGTGTTCCACACTCTTTCTGTAGGTTATTCTCTTAATATCAAGATTATTATTTTATTTAATTATTTACATACAAAGTTCGTGTTCCCTTGTTCTAGCTTCGAAGTTAATCTGTTGGAGGAAACATTTCTATGTGAACGAACTTTGTGTTTATAGAGCAGATCAGTTTTAAAGTTCATTTGAGGAAAGCTCTTACATCGCTGATTGCCAACAAATATTTCCGTATAAAATAACATTTACTATCTTACATATATACATACACACATAAATATATATGAGTAGTTATCGAAGTTAACACTAACTAATTTCAGGGCCCGTATTACGTTTTACGATCCGTGATTGAAACAATTTTTTTTAAATCACAATAGCTCTGATATGGTGGATCTGACTAATGACATGTGAAATAGCGACAAATCCTAATCCTTAGATCCATAAATTATTATAATTTTTCGACTGTAGTTATCGTTTGAGTGAAAATGGTTTTCAGTCATTGATCGTAAGACTTAATACGGATCCAGTTCCTCAGGTCGTTCTTCTTAAAAAAAAACTGTGCTTATCATAAGGTTTATTACATTTTAAAACTGCTTCTCATACTGCAGGCGAACTTGTAAATGACAAAAAAAACTAAAACAAGTAGTAGGATTCTCTTTGAGCTGACTTTGAGGCACTTACTGCATACACAAAAAAATTCTAGCCCTTAAAATGCTAAACTAAATTTCTTTTCTAAACATTGAGCTAGGCGAACCACTTGATTTGCTTGAGTTTATCGTAAATAGAGAAATAAAGAGCCGTTGTGACGGAAGCTTTCAATAGAGTGGGTGCCATTCCTTTGTACAAACCAACTACGCCTTCTTGCCGAACCGTTTGACGCAGACAAACTATACGCCCCAGTTGCGCGTATATTTTCACCAAATGTTTGACGATTCGATTGGAAGCCCTGAATGTGCAAACGTTTCTTCAACAAGTCGAAGGGATATACTAGTGATTTAGATATCATGCCCGAGGAGCCACCTAAAAGCAATAGTACCCAAGCTGGCAATTCGCTAAAAAAGAGAAGACATATTTATCACATATTTTAGTTTACTCTTTATTATATTTATTGATATACTTTCGTTGATCCACACCGTAGAACTGCATAGCAGACTTGCTAAAGAGCCGATAAAGCATAAAATTAGCACCCATCAATGGAGTGATTTGCAAAAGTGCAGTGTTTAGGCCACGGTAAATGCCACGAATACCTTCATTGCTTATAATAACAGTTATCGCACGTGATGCGTTCTTATAACCTTTATATCTATCTTGTGCAACAAGACGTGTACGTACTACATCCATGGGTGTCGATAGTATTACAGCTGTTGCACCCGCACCAGCACCACAAAGAAAATTTGCTAAGTTCGTATGATTATTTAAATAATTTGTTTGTTTAGCGCATAAACTCAATTGTTCATATGTCCAAAACTGTGAAATGCCATAAATTATACTAAGCACTTGAGCTGGATTGTGACCTTTCCAAAATGCCAACAAGCCTTCTTCACGGTAAATAGTGCGCACAGCTTGTGCTACGCTTGTATATTTGGACTGTTGATTCGCGTGTTCTTTTAGCGGTTCCACTTGCAGTTGAAAACGTATTTTTAGAACATCTAATGGCTGACAGATCGTACGGGTTATGGCCGCAGCTAAGCCGCCTGATATTATTTGACTTAGTTGTTCGCTTGCACTATGGCTTTTCCATTTCTCCTTAATATAGGTCTTTAAATCGGGATTCGGTCGTTGGTTTTCTGTACTAGCAGTGTGCGATTTCGCAGTGCCATCTGCTGTATTCGTTGCGGATATTGTGCTAGCTTGGGGGTTTCCCAGTTGTACCGTCATGGTAGTGAGTGGAGGGAATTTTGTTTACAACAAAAATGTGCCGCCGCTAAATATCTATGGAGTTACTAAAACGAGATAGAAACAAAGGGAAAAAGTTCCAAGGTGCAATTTACAACCATGTATGCTATTGAAAATTCAACCATTTACATAAAACACCTTTTAAGTTAAATTCTTCGCGTAGTAGAGGCACTCAAATGTCGCTTTCAAACTAATTTTGTACCTGTTTACTAAAGATTAAATTATTCGTACGTATGTATATGTATGTGTGTGAACAAAGTAGCATAAAACGAAAGTTTTACCCTACCCATTCATTACTTTCATTGTTGGTTGCCGCGTTTGTATATTTTCAGTTGGCTGGAACGCCGCACAGTGGTCTATTTTGAAAGAACGTGTAATGTAATGTAGGCAAAGCAATAAATCAGAAAAATTTAAAATTTATTAATGACAATTAAGATCAAGCTCCTCCTCCAACATATGCTACTTTTTGATTTTTCCCAAATTGGCGTACTCACATGTTTTATGCCGACTACGAAGGGCATTTGCTAGGGCGTAAGCATTTTGGATGAGAATTGGGGGGTGCCCAAGTTATTTAAGTGTTTGTAATATTATTAATCCAGTCACTTGAACCTCTGACCTTCGGTACGGTATGTCACCACACTTACTTATGCAAATACCGCTTGCTCAGTAGCAAACTTATAAATGTAAGGCGCGATAACCTTCGAAGAGATCTAAGGCCGAGCTTCTCTTCCAATTTGCCTCGAGCTCCTCTTGTTTTTCCCTACAAATTGGCCGGACGGGACCTACATGTTTTATGCCGACTACGAACGGCATCTGCAAGGCAGATGAGTTTTCACTGAGAGCTTTTCATGGCAGAAATACACCCGGAGCGCTTGCCAAACACTGCCGAGGGGCGACCCCGCTTAGAAAAATTTTCTTCTAATTGAAAAACCTTATTTCTAAAATTTTGATGTTGCTTTGCCCGGGGTGCGAACCCAGGGCATACGGTGTGATAGGCGGAGCACGCTACCATCACACCATTGTGGCGCCCAAATCAGTAGCAAACTTAGGTAATATAAAAAGAGTATTAGAAACCGGAGTTTTCAGCACAGGTGATTTTAAATACCACACTGTGCGGCGCTTCAAACGATCATAGATAATGATCAACGATTTTATCTTTTTATACATACATCTTCCTCGCCACCAAAGCAGTAATTTCTTCGAAATGATGGTCGCTCACCCTGTAACTCTAGATTTCCATATACTATTAACTACAATAAAGAGAAATGCTAACATTAGCACAACGGGTAATAGATGGTGGCCAAATACAACAAAAGTGGAGTATGTACATACTTACCTATCGGAGGGTATCACAAATCCTTAGAAACGTAAAATAGTACTCAAATCTGGAAAGCGGAGAAGTTCCTGATCCGCACAATTGTCTAAGAAATAATAGTTTCGTATACAGACCTTTACGTATACACAACAGTAATGTGAAGTGCAACTTTCTTTTTGCTAGCACTTAAAATTATGGAATGAATTGGAATAAACAAACAAATGAAAAACTCGCTGATTTCTATGTGCGTTAGTGATTGTTGGAACTGCTTTTTTTCCAACGCAATGCGGCGTTTGATTGCTCTTGCACTTGTTTTGGTCACGTTGCACGTTAGCACTCGCAGATGATTTGTTTACGATTGAGAAGCAAAGTTGTGAAGTCATCAGTGGTTGAGAATAAGAAAACACTATACACGAACCAACTTTTTCTCTCAATTTTTTAGTTCATTTATGTTATTTTAGTAATAAGTAATAATTATGTTTAATTATGGATGTATGAATATAGGCGCTCTCAAATCGTCACCGTTTCTCGTTGACAGATCATCAGCTGATTATCACAGCACTGCCAGTTTAGAATTTGTGGCAGTTGTAAAGGCCAATTTATTCGACTTTCAGAAAATCACATTTCGATTTGATGCTATTCTTTCAATAACATAATTTTTAATTCGAAAACAAAAAAGGAGTTTAGGCAACGTTTTACAAGACGGTGCTCCACCTGATATTTATCAAAAATACAATTTTTAAATTTCAATTTCGGATTGTAAAATCGAAGGTCGAAAGGTGTCTTTTCATGGGATATAATAATTTTTGATAAGTTTGGTGGTGCACCGTCTTGAAAATATTAGCGTGGCTTAAGGTAAATATGACAGCGTAAATATAAAAAAAATAAATATTGACAGAACGAAGAAAATTGTGTATTTATCATGGTTTTAAAATCACAACATTCCTTTTTAATTTAAAATCCAGCTTCAGAGCAAAGATTATTTTTATCTTATATTTGATTCGGCATTCAAATCGAAAATATTTTTTATTTGTTTTTGATTCTTCAGCCGAATCAAACATACTTTTTACATTTTATTTGATTCGGCATCCAAATAAAAATAATTTTTATCTGTGATTTGGTTTTTCAGCGAAGTCGAAGACAATTTTAGTTGGTAATTTGATTCTTCAACCAAATCAATGATACTTTTAACACCTTTCATGCAAATTGTACATTAAGTTTGGTCCGAATATCGCGGCCACCGTGGTGTGACGGTAACCTGCTCCGCTTACCACACCTTATTTATTTATTACTACGATCTTGAAGATCTATATAATTTAGATAAGGTACAAAGTATTTTTAATGTTTAGATATTTGTTTCAATTCATTGAATTTCTTTGAGTTCAAATATATAATAATCTATAAAATTATTTACTAAAAAATGTTTAACTACTTGATAGGTAGCGCTTTACAGTAGCTGTATAATAATTTTTTAAATTTTTTGGTATTATTACAGTTTTTAATATCAATTGGCAGATCATTATATTCTCTAATTCCTTCGAAGTATATACTTTTTTTATCGAATTCGGATCTCACTACCGGCAAGTAAAAGTTGTTATTGTATCTTGTTTGATAGCTACGGACCTCTCTATTTAGTCTGACACGTTCACTTAGGTAATTCGGCAGGTTTCCCAACTTTATGTTGTGTATAAACTTCAATGTGTAGTAATTGATGTTCTGTTTTACACTAAAACAGTTTAAGCTGTCTAGTAAATCTCTAATTGGGGTATCATACCGTTTTCTTAATATGAACCGCATGTTGTTGTTGTTGTTGTAGCGATAAGGTTGCTCCCCGAAGGCTTTGGGGAGTGTCATCGATGTGATGGTCCTTTGCCGGATACAAATCCGGTACGCTCCGGTACCATAGCACCATTAAGGTGCTAGCCCGACCATCTCGGGAACGATTTACGTGGCAACATTAAACCTTCAGGCCATTCCCTCCCTCCCTACCCCCAAATTCCATGAGGAGCTTGGGGTCGCCAGAGCCTCGTCTGTTAGTGAAACAGGATTCGCCGCGGATAGGTGAGGTTGACAATTGGGTTTGGAGAAGCTATATATTGCGCTGGCAACTTGAAGGGTTGCGCTACACAGCCCCTTGAATATGGTACTTTAGTTGCCTCTTACGACAGGCATACCTACCGCGGGTATATTCTGATCCCCTAACCCGCTGGGGGATATGAAACGCATAATTTTGTTTTGCTTAATTTGTAGCCTGGATATTTGCGAATCGGCTAATGCGAATAGGATTGTAGGGCAGTAAATGAAATTCGGCGCGATAATGGATCTATAGACCAGTATTTTGTATTGCATACTAATATGCTTGCATGATTGAAACATGGACCCTATATTTTTGGAAATTTTCCCTTCAATGTATTTTAGATGTTCATCAAATTTTAATTTGTCATCTATAATTATTCCCACATTATCATCTTGAGTCACTCTAGACCCCATTATCATCCGTTTTGTCTTTTCTATGTTTATTTTAAGCACAACCACTTATATATTGCCTGTAGGTCCGACTGTATTTTTGAGGCTGCCTCATCAATCGTGTTACAGCTTATAGTCAAAAGTGCATCATCAGCGATACAGTTTTTAATATCATTTATGTAAATTCTAAAAAAAATTGATGCAAGCACCGATCCCTGTGGCAATCCTATTTCAATGTCCACTTCGGGGGAAATATTACTTCTTATTACAGTTTTCTGTTTTCTTCCACTAGGTAACTTTTGAACCAGTTAAGCGCTTTGTTTCTAATGCCAATATTATACAGTTTTTTATAAGAATATCTCTGTCTATTGTTTTGAATGTTCTTTTTAGGTCGAGGAAAACTGAAATTGTAAATTGTTTCTTCGTTCTACTTTCTTTCCATTCTGCAATTACCAGGTTAAGTGCAGTTTCACACGAGCGTTTTGATCATAACCTGACTGTTCATTTATAATAATTTCGTATTTATTTAAGTAATCCAGCAATTGGTTCTTAACTACAGTTTCTATTATTTTCTATTCGCTAGTTAAGGTATTTAAGGGTCGTATCTCCTCTGGTTTAATTGTTCCCCTTACTTTTCCACAGGTACAATTACTGAGGTCTTCTAGCAGTCTGGAAATACACCAAATTGGAAACTTTCATTAATTATACATGTGTAGGTATAGCCTAAATACTCCATGCTGTGTTTTAATACCCCTTCCGTTACTAATTTTTTTCCTCCGTACTTGTTTTTTAATTTCGTTGTAACTCTCATAAGTTATGCCGTGCGTTCACACCCCGGGCAAAGCAACATCAAAATTTTAGAAATAAGGTTTTTCAATTAGAAGAAAATTTTTCTAAGCGGGGTCGCCCCTCCGCAGTGTTTGGCAAGCGCTCCGGGTGTATTTCTGCCATGAAAAGCTCTCAGTGAAAACTCATCTGCCTTGCAGATGCCGTTCGGAGTCGGCATAAAACATGTAAGTCCCGTCCGGCCAATTTGTAGGGAAAATCAAGAGGAGCACGACGCAAATTGGGAGAGAAGCTTGGCATTAGATCTCTTCGGAGGTTATCGCGCCTTACATTTATTTATTTTTTTTAAAGGAGAAGAGATAGACGTATTTATAAAAATTCGGAGGAAATGATCTGGATGATGATCTGAATTGATTCAGCCATATCCGTGTGTATGTTCAAAGCCAAACTCGTTCCTCAAATTTTGAGATATCTTGATGAAAGTCGATGGGGGGTATATATATTTTGGTTTGTGATTAGAACTGTGTTGGAACCGACCGGATACGTCCACTTTAGAATATGTTGCTTGGCGAACTCTCTAGCCTCGTCGTAGCTGATCCCCCAAGTCAAAAGTAGTTTTAGGCGCTTAACAGCAGATTATGCTCCAAAAGAAAAATTTTACTGGGCCTGAGATTTTGCGAAGTTATCGACTTACAAAAAACAAGAAAACGCCAATTTCGAATAACGCAAAAAAGGATTTTTATTTGGATGCCGAATCCAATAAAAAATAAAAAGTATCTTTGATTCGACTGAAAAATCAAATAACAAATAAAAAAAATTTAAAATATTTGGATGCCGAATCTAATAAGATATAAAAAATTCGAAAATAAAGGCCCCTATTATGAGCATTATTCGATCTTCGCTGACTATCGAACATCGAAAATCGAATTTGAAATTGGTATTATGACACCTCATCTCTGTCGAAATTTTCGTTGTGTATCTAATATTAAAGCGAATAGAAATTTGTTGTCGACGCTGTATCGAATAGAAAAATAATTGTTTAAAATGTAAGTTTTTTGTATTTGTATTCTACTTTTTTACTACCTAGTAGTAATTTTAAACTATTTGAATTAATTTTATATAGGTCCAAGATGTTGAGTACAAAACAAAAGCTTGAAAGACTGGGTTCAATTATGGAACGAAATCCCCATATAGCAAAAGGAACTGGACATTAATAGAAATGTAACTTTTCTTAATGCAGCACAGCCTCCTCGTAATTTAATTTTATCCATCTTTCACAAATAAAATTGTCAAGACATTCAATACCTTTGATAGTACCACAGACACACTCGTTTCCAATGCTCAGTTGGTCCCTGAGCACAAAATCGGAGAAATGTTGCCAATTTTAGAATATTAGGAAAAGACTTGGCTCTTGTGCATTGCTGCAGCAGTTCATCTGTACTGGACAATAATTACATGAACGCTTCTTTGGATAGTCTGAAGTTTTGAGTAAATATATAAACAAAACTTATAATTTCAACAATTTAACAACTTATTTAGAAAGCTACACTTACGTGGTAGAATTCATTTACAAAGTCTTATTCTTCTGGCTAGCTCCAGTAAGCTTTCCTCTTTATCTGACGAATCATCAAACCACAATTCCGTCGTAGTCATACTTTTATTTTTAATACATGCATTTATTAACTAGTTATGCTTTTGTTTATTTATTTTATTTTATTTGACAGGGTATTGGAAATGTGTTATTGTGAACTTTCGAATTTATCGAAATTCACAATAACGATTGCCTTCATCGAACTCGCGTCATAATACCGAATGAAAATTCGTTCGATCAGCTCTTTCGACCACAGTCGAAGATCGAATTTGTCTCATAATAGGGGCCAAAATCTTTGATTGGAAAACATTTTCGAATTATGCGATGGTAACCTGGAAACGGCTAAGGAATTGTATTAAGGCCGCGGTACAATGACATTTTTCATATAGATGCGTTTAACACAAGCTTATGCATTCGAATAACATCGCCACAATCAACCAAGATGTGCGTTTGTAAATATGAAGGAACTTCAGACTTGGCAATTGAAGTTTATTACGCGTTTCCCATCCACATACAAAATTTCGCGAGGCACAGTTGTAAACATTCTCCCTATACAACAAAAATACTTGCTAATATATTTTGTGTCGTCTTCGATTGTTATATTGCAGTTTTTAATTGTGAAAAATGTTAGAAAATTTACCAACCAGTGGGAAAAATAATTGCACTTGCAAAGTGTGCCAACACCCTTAGCCAAAGCAAATGTCAAAATCTTCTTCTTATGATTTGCTTGGAACAAAATTGGGGAGTTGACTACTTTTCAATATCAGATGGCGCCAGTGTCGCTCATTCTACCGTTCTCCATAAAAATACGTGCAATCTACTCATAATGCATAAGCATGTGTTGAACTCATTGTTTACTATATAGTTTGGCAGCTTAAGTAGAGGTTATGTTACGAATAGAGTGGAAGGCAGTGGACTAGGCAGTCGAATGTCATATAATGAAGGAATGGTGTTCGGAGATTTTTCAAAGTTAAAAAAAAATGATAAAAGCTTTAATAAAAATAAAACTATTGTTTTAATAACAACAAAAACGCCATATATATTCTGTATACATAAATTTGTAAGGATTATCTCACTTTAAAATTTGAATTAAATAATCTAAAGTTTTGTTTTGAAACTGAGTCGAGAACTGTGCGTGTGAATGTGCGAATTTTCACCGATCAGCTGTTAGTTGCGCTACTTGGTAAAATTTACAATGGTTGAACTCATATATATGAAAAAACCGCTTATGTGTCGGAGCTGTAAGTAAAAGAAGAAGAGAAAGATAATGGTCAATTTCCGGTTGTCATTAAATATACTGATTGCAAACTGAGAACGTGTGTTTATTTAACTTATTCGCATCTCCACTGAAATAAAGAAAAATAACATAAATTAAATCTCAGTTGTGGAAAACCCTAACGAACAAACTATAATTAAAGTCCTAATGCAAAACAATGTGGCGTTCCCTATTACTGCCACAATAGCAAAATTACGGAGATTAATGATTAATATATTGGGCATAAAAGCTGATATCAATTCAAATACTGAAAGATTTTCGGCTGCATCAACGAAAACATTTCCAATGGTACTACTGCCGTTCCTGCTGCTCATACAGCTGAGTCACTTCTGTTGCCGCCACCGCTGCACCACCGCCGCCACCATCACCACTGCCGCCATCACTGTTCCTCTTACTTCTACTGCTGGCACCGCCATTCCAACTATTTTTGTTGATGCCACTGCCGTTCATGTTGCCTGTACTGCCGACACTGCCGTTCCGGCTACCTTTGTTAATACCGCTGCCGATGATTTTACAGAACTAAATGTTTCGGTTGTCACTCCTGCTGCTCATACCGCCGCCACCGCCGCCACCTCCGCCATTGCTGTCCCTATTACCCTATTACCGATACCCCTGTTCAAGCCACTTTTGTTGATGCCGCTGTCGATGGTTTCATGGAATCAAATATTTTGGGTGCCACTTGTGCAAATTCTGCTCCCGTTTCTAATGCTGTTACCTCTTCCGTTCCTACTAATTCTGCTATCAATCCAGCCGAAACTGAAATAACTGCCGCCAGGGCCATCGGCAAAACGATCGCCACAAATGTAGAAGACGAATTAGCGGCTTTACAAAAGAGAGTCGAAATACTAAACCTAATGAAAGAGGTAGACGACATTAAAACTAGTGCCGTGACGCAACAGCAACGTAGAATAGATTTAGCTGACATCGAGCACGCCATCATGAAATTTAGTGGAGATGACGTGTCAATTACGGTAGAGCATTTTATACAAGATTTCGAGGAGGTAATAGAATTATTAGGTGTTGACGAGCGATTTAAATTGTTGGCCCTTCGCCGCTGTCTTACGGGAATAGCAAAAGTTTTTCTATCAACAACAAAGGCATTGAACTATAATGACTTGAAAAAAGCTTTGTTAAACGAATTCCATGTGTCGGTGCAGGGACACGAGGTATATAAAATGCTATCAAAGAGTAAATGGAACAAAAAGAAAGAATCTTTACACTGCTATGTCCTTTCAATGCAGGCGATGGATAGACGGGCGAATACAGAGGAGACAGAGACAATTGATTTCATTATTGATGGCATAGGAAATGTCTTGCCAAATGCCCACGTCCTTTTACCGGCTAGGACATTGGATGGGCTGAAAACATTGGTGAGACGCTATCAACGGAAATATTTTCAAATGGAATCGGTAAAAGTAGTAAAACAGGCGTCTGCGGCGAAAACAGTGAACGATAATAAAATAAAATGTTACAACTGCTCCAGAGATGAACACATTAAGCCACATTGTCCGTATTCGATGCGGCTGAACGGAGCTTGCTTCCGGTGCTGGCGTATGAGCTATGAGCTCATTTCCAAATCCAGCAAAGATTCTCAAAACTCGCAACGAGATTGCAGCCGTAGGTGAGGATGACGATAACCACTCGGGTAGCGATGCAATAAATGCATTCAATTTTGTAAGTATCCCCTTTAAGATAGATAATAAGTTTACGCCCGACAAAGTTTTTTTCTCTGTTTGATACCGGTAGTCCGGTTAGTTTTATTAGGGAAACATATGTTCCAAAACAATTGCTGGAAAATCAAGTCGCAAGATATCCCTCAAAATATAAAGGCATCGGAGGAAAAAATATTAATATTATAAATAAAATTTTTTGTTATGTAAACTTTGATAAACAAAGAAATAAAATTGAATTGAATGTCATACCAGATAATGACATGGTTGTTCCAGTTATATTGGGACGTGATTTTCTTAGTACGTTTCATGGCTCAATTATATGGTTGGCTCATTTCATCAGCTGATTTTATTTATTTCATTGCATGGTCGATGGGATTGTCAAAAGGACAAAATGAAACCAAAACATTGGCAACATTTTCTTACACCTACAAAAACTGTTAAGTTTTATGTTTCCATTCCATACCATTCGCACCAACACCAATACACAGATTTTGACAACTTGAACAGACATATTTTGTTATTGTACAAATGAGCCAACCATATAGTTGAACCATGGTACGTTTAATATTAAATTGATGAGGGTTAAGAAAAAATGTATGGAATTTTTGAATTTAAGACGTAAAAATAAATTAAATGTTTCTAAAGCTTGTCAAATTGTAGCTGGTTCCAAAGCATCCTCTATCAGACTCTGCTGATAACCAAGGAAATTAACCACAGTAAAATTGTTGATACCGGTTCCGTTTGTTTACCAGATATATTTCATATTGACGTTTCTTATAACAAAGACGAACCTAATATAGACGAAATGATTACGAAGGAGTAAAGTACTAAGTAAAAGCAAATTATGAACAATACTTATTTTAACCCGAAAATGAAAAGTGAGCCATTAAAATATAAAATGAAAATACGATTAAAAACCGATGTTCCTTTCCATTGTAATCCACGTCGACTGCCTTATCGTGAACGTAACGAAGTACGAGACATTTTAGATGAACTTATTAGGGACAAAGTAATACAACCTAGCGACTCGCCTTATGATTCCGCCATTGTGTTGGTTAAGAAAAAGAACGGGAAAACTCGAATGTGCGTGGACTACAGGGCACTCAACAAACAAACCAGATTAATTGATGATTGTATCGAATACCTGCAAAATAAACAATTCTTTTCAGTACTAGATTTATAAAGCAGATTTCATCAAGTTCAGATGGCTTCGGAGTCAATACCATTTATGTCAGTTGTAACCCCTCATGGGCAGTTCGATTATTTGAAAATGCCGTTTGGGCTGAAAAATGCTCCCACCATGTTTCAACGATTTATCAACAAAGTTTTCGAGATATGATAGATGAGAAGAAAATTATTATCTAAATGGATGGTATAGTTATTGGTACTGAAAGTTTTGAGGACCATGCGAAATTGCTGAAATTGGTAATGGACCGGATTAAATTTCGCACTCTAGAACTTAAATTAAGTAAATGTGAATTGGGGTATAGGTAAATCGACTATTTAAGTTAAAAAGTTAACCACAAAGGAATTTCACAGAGTAGTTCCCACATAGGTTAAGTTAGGTTAAACTGGCCGGTCCATGAGGACCTCACATAGACTGATTGAGTCCGTAGTGTTACCAGAAGTTTGTTTTAACGACCAAACTGAAAAACCCTATCAAAAACCAGGACCTATGTTATAAAATAACCCGTTCTCTTGGCAAATACTAGAAGCTTCCTGGGACTTAAGCCACTTGCTGCTTCTAGATCTGACAGCTGTATCACTCCTAATAGCTGGAGTCATAGCCTGGCAAGTGCATGGCACGAGCACATAACGTGCTCGATCGTTTCCTCCTCCAACCCGCACTTCCTACATCTGCTATCACTGACCAAGCCTTAATTTAAAGGCATGTGACGCCAGAAGGCAGTGTCCAGACAGAATACCCGTCATGAGTATACAGTCCTCTCTTTTTAATGATAGAAGCAACTTTGTTAGTCTAAGGTTGCCTTTTGCACTCCATCGGAGGAAGCTCCGCAGCATGGGCCATGTAGAAGGACGCCAGCATAAATGCCTGCTTATTCTCTTGCTCAACGGCCACCGCTACGAGGTCCTCAGTGGTGTAATTAAGCAGCATATATGAATGCAGCTGTTTCCTTACCATTACTAGAGCTCGCACCCGTCCTTCCCTTTGCGCGTAGTATACGCCAAACCCGCGCGCGCTAAGTCCAGAAACCTTTCCTCCCAATGAGAGCCCCAGGAGTCGTGGCGCGAGTCAGCGCCTCGTCAAACGAACCCTTCTCAAGGGTTAGGAGGAGTTCGCTCGACGCCACTTTACTTTGTTGGAGGTTTATCTGTAGGACTCGCAGCACCATTGGGCTGTTTGTCCCCCTCCAGCACCTTCGTCGTGACGTCGTCGTCCTCCCCTTGCCTTTTTGGTTTAGAGTATTCGAGGCCCCCTTCAGCCTCTCGTGACTGTTGTGCCGGGTGTTCCTCTGTGCGAGTCACGTGTTAGGGTTTTTGTCCTCGGGACTTCTTTTCCTGAGTCGCATGTAAATTTTGCTAGTGCCAAAGGACATTTTGCCAAGCTGCGTGTACAAAATATCCTCCGCCTGCTTGTTTATTTGGAAGATGTAGAACTGACCATCCTCGGTAGGCCGAGATACAAGAAGTACCTTCCAATCCTGTGTCGGTATGTTCGGATTCTGATTCTGTAGAAGTCGCAGTGTATCCTCCAACTTCATCGCGCATGGTATCCATACCTTAACTTTTGGTACCGTGGGGATTTGCGCTTTATCTACCACGTCAAACCGCGTGTTCGTGCCTTGCCTTTGGAGGTTTGGAACCACTTCCCCCAGCCACCGCAAACTCGCGATGTTGTCGCACGCTATCATCTTCACACCATTATACCATCCCCCCGAATCAAAGGTTGGAAGGGGCTTACTTGGTTGTTCCCGCATCATCTTAAGCATTAAGCTAATAAGCTCCCTTTCCACAGATCTCCATCTTTCAGTAGCCATTGGTCCGAAAAGACTGCTACGATCAACCAGCGCCACAGTCAGGGACTGCTTTGCCACATCACTCATCTTCTCGGGAAAAGCCGGAGTCTTAGTGTTATCTTCCTTTGGCACCTCCGAGAATGCCGGAGTCTTAGCGTTAACTCCGTTTAGCATCTCCGAGATAGCCGGAGTATTAGCGTTATCTTCCTTTGGCTTATCTCCTACTTCCGTAGTTGGGACTTCCCTCTGACTCGCAGCTTTCGAGGTACTTGCTACCTCGCTATTGGGGTCCATCTGTCTTACAGCTTTGGGCCTACTTGTCTTGTCTATGCGACTGCCCTGCCTCGCGGCTCTAGGACTGGGTCCTTTCTGCATCTTGAAAGCAGGCTTGTCGCCTTCCGCCGAACGTTGCCTCATCATTCTGCCATTTGACGCTTCTTCCTCCTCGTACCGGTTGCAGAACCGAGGGTTTCTCCCAGCAAATCTTTTGAACTGCCTTCGACCTACTTCTACCGCCTCATGGGCCCATTCCTAGCGCTCGATCTCCACTTCTGTTGGATCGACCACTGCTCCCAAGCGTTGTACAATTCTTAGTGCTGCACGGTACTGCGAGAGAGCTCTTTTACTTCCTCTGCTCCGTACCCTTCTCCACTCTTCTACTCCATTTTCTCCAACACGGAGTTCATTGAATCAGCCCTACTCTCGCTCTCCGAGTCCGACGCATCGCTTAATTCGTATTTGTCGTCCTTGGATTGCGACTCAGTCCTCCTATTTACATCTTCCTTATTACAATCAGGTAATGAGTCGTTCATCTTGGTCGTACGACCACCTGCCCGACAAGGCGGGCTCAGCGGTACAGTATTATATACGGGGAAAGAACCGTCCGCTACAGCAGCGCCCTTACTGTGGTAAGGCCATAAATACTTCCCGAGGTGGCCCGGTATCGGGAAGGCTCCGTTCGAATACAGCCGAATTTATCCCCTGGCTGCAAATCGTCCAATAGGCACGGTCCACATAACACCCTGGATTAGGGTTCCCACATAAAAAGCATACAAAACTTTCCGCCTCCTACGAACCTGAAACAGTTACAATCATGTTTAGGGATGTTTTCCTACTTCCGCAGATTTGTGCCGTCGTTTTCAGAAATTGCTAAACCTTTACAGAATTTATTAAAAAAGAACATATATTTCGATTTGGATGACAGATGTCATGAAGCTTTTGTTGAACTAAAGTCTAGTCTAGTCAAGAGTCCTGTTTTAGCCATTTATAATCCGTATAAGGAAACTGAGTTGCACTGTGACGCTAGTAGTATTGGTTCGGTGCAGTTTTGCTGCAACATCAGGAAGATGGCAAATTTCATCCGATCTCGTATTTTTCTAAAACCGCTTCGAGCCACAGTTTTGAATTAGAAACGCTGTCCATAGTATACGCACTACGGAGAGTTAGACATTTATTGGAAAGTGTACAGTTTACGTTAGTCACTGATTGCAATTTTTCAGCTTTGAGCCTTGATAGAAAACAATTGAATCCTAGATAGCAAGATGGGCCTTGGAATTCGAAAATTATAATTATAAAATACAGCACAGGAAAGGCGCTCTATGGGACATGTAGATGCTTTGGGCAGGAGACAGATAGCGTCAATCATAAATTCGGACGAAGGAGAATTTCATATTCAAGTAGCCCAGGAAAGGGATCAAGATATTCAGTCGGTGCGAAAGCAACTCGAAATTGAGGAGCTTAGAGATTATAAATTGATTAATGCTTTAGTATACAGGACTAAGACGGACGGTAAAGATGCGCCTTACGTACCACATGAAATAGAAAACAATGTCATACAATTAATACATGAGAAAATGGGTAATCTCTCTATAGATAAAACTGCTAACAAATTAAGTCTTTATTATTGGGTTCCGCGTATGCGAATGAAAGTGGAGAAATTCATTAGGAATTGTTTAAAATGTATCATTGAACGCTAGCCCTCCTTATTCCAAAGAGAAAACCTTATACTCCATTCCCAAAACGTCTTTACCATTTGACAATATTTACATTGGCCACTTTGGACCACTGCCGCCACTGAAATCTAAACGCAAGCACATTCTGGTGGTAGTTGATGCTTTTACTAAATATGTTAAACTAAATCCAACAAACTCTACAAGTACACGGGAAGTAACTGAAGCTGTTGAAAAATATTTCAATTACTATAGCCGACCGAGGCGTATAGTAAGTGATAGGGGAACCTGTTTTACCTCTTTGGAATTTTCGGCCATGTAAAAGTTGCCGTAGCGTCCCCCCAAGCCAATGGACAAGTGGAGAGAGTGAATCGAGTGTTGAAAACTATGTTGGGAAAACTGACTAATGAAATAAGCCATGACGACTGGGTTAAAAGGCTACTGGAGGTTGAGTACGCAATAAACAATTCTGTCCATAGTACGTGCAAAGAGACACCAAGCCGGTTATTGTTTGGGGTTGAACAAAGAGGCGTAATAGTGGATGAATTCACAGAGTATTTCCATGATAAACTTTGCCCGGACGGTGATAGAAATTTAAAGCTGATGCGAAAGGATGCGTCAAATAGAATAGTGGCCAAGCAAGATTACGATACCAACCGATCTCTCAGAATAAGGCAGAGACCAAGACGTACGAAGTAGGGAGTTATGTTGTCATAAGAAACGTGATAATACATATGCAAGTAATAAAAAATGTATTCGATTTTATAAAGGTCCATATGTAATACATAAGGTACTCGGTCAAGATAGGTATGTTATACGCGATATTGATAACTGTCAGCTCACGCAGTTGCCTTACGACGGAGTAGTGGAGTCTTGCAGAATTAAAGGCTGGCCTCAAATACCTGATAGAGATGTGGAGGAACCAGAATAATATATGCTAGAAATTAAGTTATACTGTATCGAGGTCGATACAGCGTCAGGTTGGCCGAGTTGTAAGATGGTAACTCTAAACGGCAACAAAACGGCTAGTGAATTGTATTATTGTATTGTACCAGATTATGAAATATATGATATTGAGAATTAATGCAACTATGTAAAAGAAGAAGAAGATGGTCAATTTCCGGTTGTCATTAAATATACTGATTGCAAACTGAGAACGTGTGTTAATTCAACTTATTCGCATCTCCACTGAAATAAGGAGAAATAATAGTCAAGTTTTACAAAATAAAAAATAATTTTATTTTTGGATTCGTGATTCATTCAAATAAAAATCATGGAACCCTGATATGAGTACAAAGAATAACAACCTAACACTAATACTCTTACATGGGACTTAGGCGGTTATTCCTAACTCGGTACTAAATGTTGCATACTTTTCTGCGCATTTGATACTGTTGTAGATATATTTAGCGTTAGCGAATTTTCGAATTTGAGGGCAGGTGTTGTTATACCGACAGCTGATTGCTTCTTCTTGATTATTTTCTATACAACGCCTTGTACAACAATATGTCAGGTAATCGAAATGGCTTGGGACAAAGTAGAAAACAAAGGTTGACAGGTTGACAGGTAAATGAAGAATAAGGATAAGATAAAAAGTGAGAGTGATAGTTAGACTTGGATAAGAGCAAGAGCGGAAAGATATTTACTGAAGATTGAGAGCGATAAGGAAATTGAATGAGCTGATTTAGGTAAAACAGAAAATGTAGAGGGGAGAGGAAATAGGAAAGGCATAGGGTTATTGGGGCTTAGAATATACCCGCGGCAAGTATGCCTGTCGTAAGAGGCAATTAAAATACCAATTTGGTTCAAGGGGTTGTGTAGCGCAGCCATATATGTAATACTCCTACATTGCTACAAAAGGCTAGGTACATTCCCCAACATCAGAGTGCCGATATATTGCTGTTTAAACCATGGTGGAATTATAGAAGGTGGCGGATGTAAGCAGTTTCTCGCTCTAACGCCGCCATCTTGAACGCCCTTAGAAATAAGAATGTTGTCGCTTCACAAAACTCCTTTTTTATTCAATGGAAAACGTGTATGTAAAACATTACAAATCGTTTTTTCTAAAAAAATATACAACGGCATCACTTTTTTCTCAAATTCCGTTTTCTGTTGACTTTTCTATTATCCACCTTCTATCATTACATTATGCCATTGGCTCCCAACCCCTGCCTACAGTTGATATTAGCGTCGAATTGTAATGGTGGGTGGCCAACAAGGAATCTTATCACAGCGGAAACTTCTCAGGTTTACGCGATAAAGACTCAAATTCAGAACTTCAACTTATATCCAAAGTAATATGTACACCTACTATTGTATGTTGTTAAATTTTTCCACCACTCCGCTGGAAGGATCAGCTGGAAAATGATTTAAACTCCCTTGGTGTGACCAATTGGCGCCAGTTGGCAGAGCCAAGAAGCGGCTGACGCACCTTGTTGGACGGCCATAACCGTTTAAAGTTGGTAATTAAGTAAGTTATACTACAGAACAGTGGCAGGCTGCTAATACTCGTTCAAAACTGTCAGGAGCGTGTTCAAAAGGCACGTTTTTGGCTCGGTATTTAAATACGAACACTGGCCCTCAACCGCTCCAAGACCAGGAGTACGATCCGTAGTCTTTTGTCGCAGGACCCCTTTCAGCATAAAATTTAATTAGTTTTTTTTTGCAAACATCTTTTGACATTAGTAAGGTCATTTACTTTGAGGTTATTGATATCAAAGCACGTCTTTTGATACCTTTTCCGACATTTTTGGCAGTGTATTAGCAGTCAACCTCTGTCCTAGAGTATTACCAGTAACATCGATAAGCTGCATACGTTTCAGAAATGAATAAAGCAAACTTAATTTCATAGTTTTTATCAAAAAGTTGCACTAAAATCAAGTTACATCTATATTCTATCATTATCTAAAAAGTATTAATTTAAGTACTATTTCAAAAGAGGCCCTCTTTTATGCCCACATTCTCTTGTACTTCCAAAATACAACCTGGAGGTCACTGGAGCTAAGGGCGTTCGATATGACAGCTGTCAAATCTTCCGCCACCTTCTATCATTACATTATGGGTTAAACGTTTTTGTTTTTGTATTCAATAATCGAATGTACATAAATTAAAATTTTTTCTTGTCACACTTATGCTGCTACAATCACAAACATTTTATAGGCTGTCTTGTTTTGATTTCGAATTCAAAACACATTGCCATAATGTAATGATAGAAGGTGGATAATAGAAAAGTCAACAGAAAAGGGAATTTGAGAAAAAAGTGATGCCGTTGTATATTTTTTTAGAAAAAAACGATTTGTAATGTTTTACATACACGTTTTCCATTGAATAAAAAAGGAGTTTTGTGAAGCGACAACATTCTTATTTCTAAGGGCGTTCAAGATAGCGGCGTTAGAGCGAGAAACTGCTTACATCCGCCACCTTCTATAATTCCACCATGCACATTGCGAGCATTTTCTATTAGCAATTCATAGCTTCTCCAACCCAATTATCAACCTCAACTACCAGTGGCGAATCCTGTTTCTAGGCTATGGCGACCCAAAGTTCCTTATGGATCTAGGGGGTGGGAAGGTATGACCAGAAGGTTTCATGTGGTCATACTAAATCGTTTCCGGGATGGTCGTACTAAACTTAATGGTGCTTGTTACCGGAACGACATCCGGCAAAGAACCATCAACATCGATAACACTCCCCAAGGCCCTCGGGGAGTGTCCTTATCGCTACAACAACAGGGTTGGACAGAAGATACGTGCGTGGGTAAGCTACACCACTGGAAGTATTTCATGTTTGTAGGATTAGCCAGAGCTGTTTAAAATAAAGTTCTAATAAGCCAACGTTTTTTTCTTTCCATCGGGTAAATCTATACGCTCGGATTTGTTAATGCATTGTTGCTGTAAACCCTCTGCCGCTATACATATATTTTTACACCAGCCACTTTTTGTGCTCAATGAGCCTTCCTCAACGCTTGGTGTACATATGTTTATAAATATTGGGTCTTGGCACCGTATACTGTTAATCGCGAGTTTTTGTAATACGTTCGTCCCAGATAGTCATCTCGTTTATTGCATCACGGGGTGATACAATCTATTTGTTATTTTGACGTCTAAGCTGAAGATATCACACTCATGGTATAAAAATGCCATATAACTCTGATTCGAAAAAACATTCTTTAAGATTTGAAAAAAGTTTATGTAATTTTAGTCCAATTTTGGAAAATAAATTTCAATAGAGCTTACAGTGTTTTTGGATATTTTTTTATTTAACAAATATTTTAATAGCAAATTTAAATTTTTCTTGTCCGTATACCAATTCATTAATAAAAATTTTCAAGCCACAGTTGTAACGTAGTTACAAGATTTTAACGTTTTTAAATTTTTAAAATGCTTTCATTTTACTTTTCTTGGCCAGCTACTTTCTTCACACTTGCTTGGCGACGCATTTCTTGTAAAACTTCACACAAAGATGGGATATCTAAGCAACGACACTCGATGGGTCGTAATCGGCGCGCCTTCTTTTTTACGCATTCAGAGAAACTCGGATAAGGTGTACACACTTTACGGCAATCGACCTTGTAACGTTGACGTTTACACTTGGGAGGATCCCGAGCTGGATTACAGCCAGGTAGTATAAATCTTGGACATTTGCTTCGAGGCTGAGCTTGTTTGCACGGCATTAAATCTGTTTTCCCAGGTATACATTCCCCATCTTTTCCCTTCGTCCTTCTGCGCATTCGCTTTTTGAACGGAGGCTTAATGATGTTCTGAAGGCAACATACCTTTTTCCGTGCGTATTTCACTTTCGGACATTCAACCCAAGTTTGGGTGTATTTACGCTTCAACTTATCAGACGGCTTATAGTATAGATCATCGAGACGTGGCAATACATCAGGACACGGATCTAAACAACATTCCGGATTCGACCACATAGATTTCCTTTCCTCTTTCTTTTCTTTCGGTTCTGAACCATCTTTGGCATTGGCACAATCCGATCGATATGATAAAAGGCGTTTTACTGATTGCACTGTAGTTGCAGCAAGCGATGACTTTGGCAGTAGCCGTTGCATAACGCAACTTAAGGACCGTCCAACATTGGCCGAAATAGACATTTCATTATAGTTAATTTTGACTTGTAGCATAAATTATTTAGATATTAAAGATTTTTTTTATTTTTAATTAGAATTTTTAAGACCGAAAGAAAAAAGAAGTTGTTTGTAATTTTTTTGTAAGAGAATTTAAAAAATATTTTGAAGTTTTCGTTAAAACTTTTTCGAGTGCACTTTGTGCGAATTAAAAATAACAAAGTGTACATGAGTCACAGTGCAGTAGTGAGCGCCGTGGGCACGATGTACAAAATTTCTATTTCCATTGAAAGTTAGAGAACAAATAAAGATTACGCAAAATTCTAGTCTTAAAACTGCTATAACTACATTTTGGATATCATTAAAAATTGCAATTTTCTAAAGAAAAAGATCCTTAAGCCCACTTGCACAATATATTTATATACTATATACGACCGATCTCTACAATATTTTCAAACAACAATATATGCCCATACATGAAAGCATCTGTTGACATTTGAAGCTTTTATCTGATAAATTGAGGAAAGATATTACAAGAAAACCTCTTTTCTGGCAAGTCGATTATACGTATAATGGTCCGACCCGGTCGGTCCCGACAAGTGTCTAATCGGGAACCGAAATATACCCGCTCAACAAATTTCATCACGATATATTTATGTATACAGACATAAAAATTGTACAGCTAGTTTGCATTCAAACAGACAGACGGGCAGAAGGACATGGCTAAATAAACTCAGATCGTGATCCTCGTCATTTTGGAACTAAATTGTTTGAGTTTATCTCTTCCATTTTAGAGACTTACAATTTTGAGATTCGTGACAAACTTAATGCACCTCTTAATTTTCATGAAATGTATACAAATTTGTCAAAAATTTATGAGTTGAGCCCCCCATGTCAGGTTAGCTCCGAGCTATAAAAATAACTGATCGTTCTGCAAGTGGACCATAGCCAATCTAATAAACGCTATCCACAGTATTTCTTCGTAGAACCCCTTGTTGGCAACATTGGCTACGGTGCTTAAATATCGAAGACGAAACCGATACCCAAATCTCAGCTGAAAAATATCAAGAGGCCGAGCCATAACTATCCGCCGATTTGTTCAAATACGGAGGGGAAGAGTTTGTAAAGAGCATGCATCAACTCCTGTGCAAAATATGGTCCAACGAGCGCATGCTGTCGCAAAACATGAAGAATTAGCGTGTTTAACATCGCGTAGAAGAGATGTTGTATGAAAGAAGGTAGATGTATGGTCCTGTCCGCAATGCCAAAGGTGTGTATGTAAAGAGCTTCAATGATGGGCTATAAGAGCTTTATGCGGATATGATAATAATAGCTGTGTTTTTTTTTACATCTATGTACATATACACTTAAACCTTATATGGACTGCTAAGCGTTAAACTTTATCTACACTTCTGAAATTGCTGCGCAGAAAATTAGTACTCCTAAATTTCAATACTCATTATACTCAGATGTTACTGAAATAGGTGTCTATGTTTCACCTCTACACTGATTCTATGTATCGCCTCTACAAATGGTGTGTGTCCACTATTCACCGCAACCGATTCAGCTAGAGGTTATACATATGACATATGACCAACAAAGGAGTGTGTCTCCGTTTTGCGGAACAACATGTTCTGTAGCTAGTTATTTAACCCCTGCCGCTAGATGGGTATCCTAAACATTATCTAAGTGAGGATAAGCGTTTTTTTTTACCCGCAAACGTAGATGTATATTAGTGTAAAAAACGGCTAATAATAATAACGATTATCCCCCCAGGGGCCAAGATTCTCTTTCAACTTGCGTGAACTATTTGGTTGGTGGGGAAACGATTTGTTGGGGCGAGTGAGTAACTTGAAACCACTTGAAAGATATTCGCTACTTCGACGATTATCGATTCGTTTAGCGGAACCGGTGCCGAAGGTTAGTGATTTTAATTGTTTATAATAATTAATAAAAGTAACAAAATAAATAAATAAAATGCTACCTTCCTAAATAGTACGCGCCACATTCCTTAGCCACATATTTACTCTCTGTGGGCATTCCCTAAATGCCTGTCGACAATCAGCACCAAAGCGCCCCGCCTGACCGGCATGCAAATATTTTATATCAACATTTTGTAGAGTGGGGCTGTAGATTGAATTTTAATGGAAATATGTACAAAACTACAGCGGAAATTCTATTTGTTTACTTACATTAACACAGCGTTGAGGATAGCATGCCATAGATGTCCTAAGTGGTTTTCCCAAATTCGTGGTACATGAAAAGGTAGCTGTGAAACTTCACAAATAGCTTGTAAGAGACAAGACTCTCCGGATAGACCATTCCTAAAATATAATACGTTGCTATGTTGCAATACCATTATAGATACATACATATATATGAGATATGGATGGTACCGTTCATAAATCTGCTCGATAGCTGTATAAATGAGTTCGCGACTTACATCGTGCTTTAGACGATGATGCAGTTTTTCTCTTGTATAATTATTTAGTTTACGCTGCTGACGACGCGCTGCAAATGAGCTTGAGTTGAAATAGTTCCACCAGTAAGTGGGCCTCATAGGCGGGGGGAATTGACCTTGCAGATTGTAAAAATGGCTTAAGGAACGTTGCTTATCACCAAGATCGATCGGAAAAGAAACGCCCACGACGAACTAGAATGGAAACATATTTTAGACGCAATTGAAATGCTTTATATTATGGTAGGTAAATTTCTGACTCTTCTAGGTGGGGGTCGTGACAAAAGTAGAGAAACAAGATTAGACTAAGTTCGTTGGCGCACTTTTGGTTAGTGCGCTGCTATAACATCCAAAAAAAAAGGTAGAGGTCGATCAATCGGTAAAATGGGATGAATTTTGGGGGGTTAGATGGAAGGAAAATAAAGTAAACATTTTGATTATAATTAACGGAGTGCCTGAGTTTAATTTCAATATCACCATATCACCTCGGAATTTTTCTCTGATTCCCATTTAATTACCTAAAATAAGCTCCAAATTTAAATTTTACAAAAATTGCTTGACGGATGGGATATATTAGCCGTTAAATTTCCGATTCGACAGCTGGAGTTTAAAGTTTTCCTTATCCCTGCAGCCCATAAGCACTGGAGAGCAACGGTTATGTCTTGTGAACTACTGCGCTAACAACCGGTGCTCAAACCCCAGCTTTCGGATCGGACATGTAAAGTCCAACTATCTTAATATGGTCCATACAAGTACACTAAAGAGCAGTTTGCTTATTTTAGTTTAACAAAAAGGAGGTGGTTTGACTTTGAAATGAAATTCAATCCAGGCATCTTGTACACTGACCTTGACAACTCCACCACCACTGAAAATGATAACCCTTTTATTTCTCCCTTTTATTGAATTCCCCGGTAGAAAATGGCTGTTAACTCCACTGTTAACTTGATTTTCCGATTTGCTATACCTAATTGGTTCAGTGTCTGCAATGGACTTGCGGTCTACTGTTATGGAGTTTGTTGTTACTTTGGCATTGCTTCCGCCGACGATGCGTGACTTAGGCAAATTGTTGTGTTCTACTACAAGAGAAGCATCGACAGTGTCACCAATGCTACCATCAACACGTCGGTGGTCAGCGCGCAATATTTGAGGCTGAAGCGTTTCTTGTTGTTGCTGACTGTTGGGATTTTCACTTAATTTATTGCTAGTTTGCGTTTCAAAATCGCTATTATTTAACGTAATTGTAGTGATGTTGGTGTTACTATTACAGGCGGTCAAGATGTATAACGAACCTAACAATAATAACAAAAGAAACAAGAAAACAAACAATATTATTAAGCACATTATTAGCGCATAATGGCGGATGGCAGTGAATCCTGCAAATGACAGCATGGCATGAGGCTTTCCGAGTATGTGTGTGTGTCTATTGGTGTATTAGTATTGATGAAGATGCTCTTTGGTGCTATACGTCGTAGGCGTGAGCTGAGCTGCTGTTTGCTGTTGCTGCTGTTTCTAATTACATTAACTATGTTAATTTGTAATTTATGTATGCACTTGAGTTGTTATTGTATTTACACAAAGATTTTTGCTAAGAAAATGACAGTCCGCCGTTGGAAACAAACAAAAACACTTGAACAAAAGACTTTTTCGATTTGCAGTAAACTTTTTTGGGGGGCGCAATTTATGTAACGGTTGCTGCTTTTTTGCTGGAGTCCTTCTGTTTTATTTGTTCATATTTTACGTTATTAGTAAATTTGGTTGTTAAGCGATGGATAAACTTTAATGCTCGAATGCTTTCACGTTCAATGCTTATAAGGAATTAAAGCATATCTTTTGCGTTTACCGCCTTAAATTAAATTTACTACATGTATAGAGTAATCCATACATGACTGTTATTTGTAGTTGGACATCTATTCTAAAGCTTATACAGTTATGTACTGCAAAGGCAGATCCAAAAACTGCTGATGGAGGAGTTCAGATAATAACGACAGCTTTTTAGTTGAGTGAGCTCACTTTTGTGATAGCAAATGTAGCATAACGGCAAGTACATATTATAATTCAGACTTGGGGACTAACGTCTAACCATCATCGTCATCATTTATAGACGATTAAAAAGATACTACAGTCATCCCTACATCGCAATAACTAACGTAAACTTGGAGAAGCAAGGGTGATCAAATCTCATCCACCTGTACACCACCTTCCTCCGCTTCCAAACAGTTTCTAAGTCAGAGGCTCTATACGTAACATGACATAGTCATTGAATTATTTGGGCTTTAATTCGTTACACTATGCTCATATCTGCAAATTATGCTGTAGCTAACGTCATTAACCAAAGCCGTAAAAGCTTTGAAAGGAACTCGAGTTCAAACATAGCAGCATACATAACACTTTTTTTTACAGCTGATAGAGGCAGCTTTGAAGCCTACAAAAAGATTTTAAGGTTGAAGGATCTAACGGTTGCCTCATACCCCCCTTATGTACTCCACTGGATGTGACAGATATGTGATGGCAAATGTCATAAAATTCCATTTATAATTTGCTCGGCTCTTGGAATATTGGAATACGCGATAAACATTCTTAGGTAGGTATGCATGTTTGTACTGGTGAAATAATGAGAAATATCGTGCCTTGCGAATTATAAACTACATTATAAATAAGCAAACGTGTACATATCAAGCTGAAATGTATGAGTGTCCTTTATTCTCAATTACCGCAAGCTTTTTTCGGAGCTGTGTAATTGTGTCACAGTTATATTTAAATGGCAAAGCAGGGATACTTGGCATAACTTGTTAGGTACGGCCTAAATCGTAAAATATTTCTCAGTTATTCCAAAAAAAATTTTGAAAGGATCCCGAAATAGTCCGAATTATTTTCGCAATGATCTCGAAAAGAGTTCCGAAATAATAGTTAAATTATTTCAAAATAGTTTCGAATATGCTACTTTGGACTAGGTAGGCAATTGCAAAGTAAAGTCCTGTCTCGGCGAACGAAAATCATACTCTACAAGTCACTTATCGTACCCGTCCTGCTATATGAGGCAGAAAGCATGGACCATGACAACAGCAGATGAAGCGGCTTTGGGAGTGTTCGAGAGAAAAGTTCTTCGAAAGATTTATGGACCTCTACGCGTTGGCGATGGCGAGTACCGAAGAAGATTTAATGATGAGCTGTACGAGCTACACGCAGACATCAACATAGTCCAGCGAATTAAAACGCAGCTGCTGCGCTGGCTAGGCCATGTTTTGCGAATGAATGATGATGCTCCGGCCAAGAAAGTGTTTCTATCGGAACCAGCCTATGGAAGCAGAGGTAGAGGGCGGCCCCCACTCCGTTGGAAGGACCAGGTGGAAAACGATTTAAACTCCCTTGGTGTGACCAATTGGCGCCGGTTGGCGGAGCGAAGGAGCGACTGGCGCGCCTTGTTGGACGGCCATAACCGTTTAGACGGTTAAGCGCCAATTTAAGTAAGTAAGTAAGTTTCGAAATGATCTCGAACACAAAAATCAGAACTCATCCAAAATGCTCAAAAAGTTGAAAGTAATTCCAAAATAGATTTGGAAACAGTTCCAAAATACTTCTGAAACTATACCGAAAATATTAAAGCAAGAATCCGGTCTCAAATAGTCCCGATAAGATATTTTATTGGTCCGTATTATGTCGCAACCATACTTAATTTTCTATTCAAAAACGACGAAGGTCACCTTCGATTGAAACACAAAAAACAAATTTTTTAAGTAAATGTCAATGATGTTAAATATTTCTAAGTGGCGACACCTGGGATAATGTAACAGGGCAGATTCAGTACAGGGTGGTGTTATCCCATCAGCCCATTGCTTGTTCTTGCGAGTTTCCAGGCAAATTCCGGTGCAGCAGAATGTCAACGCTATTTTCCTTTTGTTTTAACACCACGGCGGCCACACCATGCTTTCATTTTGGACACGAATATCAGCATAAAAAAGGACCAACTATCAAGAAATGGACCAAATTTTTGTATTCTTTAATTGGCTTACGAAAAATTCGGTATTTCACGAATGTGTCGAACTCGTTGTAAAGTCTTAAATTTTCAGGTTATTTACACGATTTCTTCCACAAATTTTGATAAACGAATAGCAGATTTTGTGAATTGCCTAATATGTATAAGTCCTAATAGTTAAAAACAATTGTTTCTAATAGCTAGGTGCTTAAAATTTTTTAATGATACGCAAATTAAATTCTTTACTATTCCATTTACCAATACAAACTCAGGCTTCAATTTGCCCATCTATGGCCCTGAATCCAGGCGGGTTTTGAAATGTACCCTTTTTTCCATATAATTTGTTTCAGAGAAAAATTTATATTTCAAAATTCACATTTTGTTGAATTAGCCACAGTTCCCGGATTAACCATTGAAAAGTTTTAAAGTTTTAACTGTGCAACAATGGAACTTTGATCACATTTAACTAGGCTCGAGATATTAGTTAACAATGTTGTTATTTATGAAAAATCTGACACAAAACTTTGATATCAATTCTCGGTTCGGCAATTGTGAATTTATCGTTTTCAACAAATATGTCTTCTGCTTTACTTCCAATAAAAATATTCCTTGGGTCAAGATAACTATAATTCTAAATTAGGTACATTAAATTTTTTAAATATCCAATATTTTGATATAATCATTGTACAAATTTACTCAAAATATACTTCATATTGATGGTATAATATTGGCAGACAAACTTTTCTTATTGAACTCCTTAGTGCACGCCGGAAATATAGACTTTTAATTCTGTAAGTGATAAAATTTAACAGTTGTATAGCAGAAACGCCATCAACTTCCACACAAAATGATAAAAAATATAGCCCATCGCAATGTGAGGCGTACGCAAGAAGACACTTTCCAGAGTGAGCAAACGAATAAAATAAATGCCTAGTATCTTGCATGACTTAACACCACAATAGTCTTGGAATTCCTTGAACTCATTGGTTTGCTTTGTGCTGTGTGAGAAAAATTGAAATATTGACATCCCAAACGAAAAGTAACACCTTAAAAATTTTTACATTAAATTTCTTTGTAAAAAGTTTTCAAGGCCCACTTTTTGTTTGGCACGTCGATACAAACGCTTTGCAAACTCTCAATATTGTTTACACACATAACTTGAACATAAATTAGAGAGTGGCAAGTGCACTTCATATAAAAACAAATAAGTTTATGCTTAAATTTAGTCTTCAGTTTAAGAATGGCTTCACCGGTGGCAATTATGTTTCTAACTATAGGCCAATACTATCAATATCTATTATTTCCAAACTCTTCGAAGGGATTGTTAAGAAAAAAAAATGTTTTTCGAGGTGAAACACTGTATTCTGCGAAATTAGCATGGTTTTATTGTTGATCAGTCACTAATTTAGCAGTGTTTGGTCAATATTGCTTAGATGCGTTTCTCATCTAGCTATTAAGTGGACTGTATTATTTCTCCAAAATTTCGACAATGTATCTCACAGTTTGTTGCAAACGAAAGTTAGCCTCGCTGTGATGTCACTCCACGTTCCTCAATTGGTTGTGTTCATACCTAATGAATAGGTGTTGTATGGTATCAATCGAGGGTGTATCATCCAAGCATTTTAACCGTGTACATATAAATTCCGATATAACATACAAATATGGTCCCGATTTGGAAAATTAAGGCGTGCTGTATTGTGATCCAATAATAGACGGGCCTAAAATATATGTCTGTGACATTTTTGACCTAAGTATTACCATCTGAAAGGGTGAGACTAAAAAAACACGTTTATTTCATTTATTAGGACCACCCTAATTTGCATGTGTGAGCCCATACGTCTCTCAATGCATTCATTGTCGACCAACTACTACGTAGATTACCTTGTGTGCTAAGAATAAACTAAAACAACACCACCGCAGCTTTTATGAAACAAGTGGATTAGTTTGTTTGCTTGGTCACCAGGGCGTATGCGTGACTTTTTGTTTGTTGTTAGCAAGTCGCGTGCAAATGATGGAGAGGCTTCTTTCCTTTCGTTATTTGTCGATGTGCTGCTAGTAATTTTTTAATAATTGATTAAAATAATACTAATATGGCTCTAATTTAACTGTAACAGCTTTAGCTTCCTTTAAACTAGGAAATGCAAATAAATGTTAATGGTCCAAAATTTAAACTACAAGTAAGGAAGGCTAAGTTTCGGGTATAACCGAAACATAACATACTCAGCTGAGAGCGATGTGACAAAATAAGGGAAAAATCACATGTAGGAAAATGAAACCTAGGGTAACCCTGGAATGTGTTTTGTATGACATGTGTATCAAATGGACGGTATTAAAGAGTATTTTAAGAGGGAGAGGGCCATAGTTCTATAGGTGGACGCCATTTAGGGATATCGCCATAAAGTGGCCAGGGTGACTCTAGAGTTGTTTGTACGATATGGGGTATCAAATAAAGGTATTAATGAGGGTTTGTAAAAGGGAGTGGTGTGTAGTTGTATATGTGAAGGCGTTTTCGAGATATCGACCAAAATGTGGACCAGGTGACCCAGAACATCATCTGTCGGGTACCGCTAATTTATTAAAATGTAATACCAGCGAACAGTATTCTGCCAGATCCAAGGGCTTTCGATTTCGCCCTGCAGAACTTTTTCATTTCTTCTACTTAATATGGTAGGTGCCACACCCATTTTACAAAGTTTTTTCTCTAAAGTTATATTTTGCGTCAATAAAACCAATCCACTTACCTTTTTTCGCTATTTGGTATAGAATTATGCATTTTTTTAATTTTTCGTAATTTTCGAAATCGCACAACTGTTCCGTCGGTAATAGTCGGATTCGGCCATTTTATACACCAATATCAAAGTGAGTTTCAGATAGGTACGTGTAACTTATCTGCTCAAGTTATCGTCGTACACGGCCGAGCGGGAAGGACAGGACGGTCCGACTGTGTATAAAAACTAGGCGTGGCTTCAACCGATTCGCCCTTTTCACAGAAAACAGTATCGTCCTAGAATCTAAGTCCCTCCAAATTTCACAAGGGATTGGTAAATTTTTGTTGACTTAGGGAATTAAAAGTCTCCTAGACAAATTAAATGAAAAAGGGCGGAGCCACGCCATTTTGAATTTTATTTTATTTTGTATTGTGTTACACCATATCATTACTGGAGTGAATGTTGACATAATTTACTTATATACTGCAAAGATATTACATTTTTGTTAAAATTTGACTTTAAACATTTTTTTTAAAGTGGGCGTGGTCGTTCTCCGATTTTACTAATTTTTGTTAAGCATACATATAGTAATAGGAGTACGCTCCTGCCAAATTTTCATTATGATATCTTCAACGAATGCCAAATTACAGCTTTGCAAAACTTTTAAATTACTTCTTTTAAAGTGGGCGGTGCCACGCCCATTGTCCAAAATTTTACTAATTTTCTATTCTGCGTCATAAGTTCAACTCACCTACCGAGCTCATCGCTTATCCGTCTTTGGTATATCGAAAAATGTGGTGTGGTTATTGTACGATATCGTTCATTTTAAATAGCGATCTGAGATGAGTGCCCGGGAACCTACATACAAATTCATCAAGATACCTCAAAATTTACTCAAGTTATCGTTTTAACGGCCATGCGGAAGGACAGACGGACGACTGTGTATAAAAACTGGGCGTGGCATCAACCGATTTCGCCCATTTTCACAGAAAACAGTTAATGTCATAAAATCTATGCCCACTACCAAATTTCAAAAGGATTGGTTAATTTTTGTTCGACTTATGGCGTTAAAAGTATCCTAGACAAATTAAATGAAAAAGGGCGGAGCCACGCCCATTTTCAAATTTTCTTTTATTTTTGTATTTTTGTTGCACCATATCATTGCTGGGGTTGAATGTTGACATAATTTACTTATATACTGTAAAGATATTAAATTTTTGTTAAAATTTTACTTAAAAAAAATTTTTTTTAAAAGTGGGCGTGGTCCTTCTCCGATTTTGCTAATTTTTATTAAGCGTACATATAGTAATAGGAGTAACGTTCCTGCCAAATTTCATCATGATATCTTCAACGACTGCCAAATTACAGCTTGCAAAATTTTTAAATTACCTTCTTTTAAAAGTGGGCGGTGCCACGCCCATTGTCCAAAATTTTACTAATTTTCTATTCCGCGTCATAAGTTCAACTCATCTACCAAGTTTCGTCGCTTTAGCTGTCTTTTGTAATGAATTATCGCACTTTTTCGGTTTTTCGAAATTTTCGATATCGGAAAAGTGGGCGTGGTTATAGTCCGATATCGTTCATTTTAAATAGCGATCTGAGATGAGTGCTCAGGAACCTACATACCAAATTTCATCAAGATACCTCAAAATTTACTCAAGTTATCGTGTTAACGGACGGACGGACGGACGGACATGGCTCAATCAAATTTTTTTTCGATCCTGATTATTTTGATATATGGAAGTCTATATCTATCTCGATTCCTTTATATATGTACAACCAACCGTTATCCAATCAAACTTAATATACTCTGTGAGCTCTGCTCAACTGAGTATAAAAAGATCCAACAATTCACACTCTACTGGGCCGAAATCGAAACGAAATCTAATATGAATACTTAAGTCTGGCTAAGCTTGTTCTGTTGGGGTTCTTTTCTTTTCTCTTACTTTTGCTCGTAATATTTCAAATTATACAATTATTTATGTCTCCCCATTTTTTTGATAATCGTTATAAACGCTATGTGTGAGAAAAATATGTAATTGAATGTACTTATGTATTGTAAATATACTACCTACAAAGTAAGAATTTGGTCGAATTTTTTTCTTTTTCATTCACATTCACAAAAACATATTTTAAGACTATAAAGTTGGATACAAATTTCGATATTTGGGGCTCTTTTACAAAATTATTATGTGGTCGTAGTAGAACTAATTTTGAGTGTAACAAAATATCAATTTGGTATAATGCGCATAGTATAATGATACTAATATGTAATATGTACTAAGAAAAGTGGTTACAAAAGCAATAAGGATGACATTGCGATAGCAATATGTATTACGTGCACGTAGTATATACTTTCGTCTTGTTGTTCGAAAGATATTGCCAGCAATAGGGATTCATATGTATATATTATATATATATATATATATATATATTGCATTTGTATGATATAAGAAAAAAATTGAAATCCTTTTGCCAATTTGTGCATAATCGACGAATGGCTGCTGTCGCAAAAAATTTTTACTTTAAATTATGGTTGAGCTCCAAAAATGGAACGCTAAAACTTTTCAAATGATACAGACCGCTTTTCTTATGACTAAAAACTTATCGTAGCTAACTTCAATCATTTTGAAGCAAGAAAACATATCATTAAAATGAAAAAAAGGAAATGTATGCTCCTTGTTGTATAGCTAACAATTTCGAGTATTCAATAATACAATTTGACAAAAAATCGACCCTTGTTAAATAGTTCAACCGGGACTGTATAAAACCCTCTAGTCCACTTAAATTTCTTTAACTACGCCTGCAAAAACGCCTCGTCATTCCACGTCATTTGACTAGCTATTTTACAGTCATATGTTATATTCATAGTCACATTGCATGGGCGTGTAAGTTTTATGACCAATTTTTTTGTAGGGTAATTATTTTGAAGTTCATACATGGCTGGTACTTACAATGGCCGCCAGAGTACGTAACGTGGCTTCTGCCGCGTGGTTCACTGTGATGTTTATTTTGCTGGTGAAGTTTTGACGCTGTTTGTTGGTTGTGGTGCGCGGTCTTGGCGCGCTGTGTTGGTACTGTTGTGGTTGTTGTGCGCTCTGGTCCGAGGTGAGCGAGTGAACCTGGTGGCAATAAAACTTCGTGTTGACTTTTTACGACCTGTATGACTTGGTGGCTAATTATGGGCGTCGTTGTATAACGCTGCAGCGTACTGCTGGCCCTAAGGC
>JARSSU010000365.1:0-40053 GCA_029619165.1 Eurosta solidaginis | reverse complement strand
GCCTACATATTGCGTTTTTTTTTTAATTTGCTTACGGCTAAAAGGTTAGCATGTTTAAATACGTAAGTCGTTTTGTGTCAACAAATTTAAGTAGATACTCATCAGTTGTTTTGCATCAGAGCGACAATTTGAGATAGTTATTAAAACTGTTTAAAGGTGTCAAACGTTGTTTCTCGTTGTATATCCTTCAATCTAGAGTTAAATTGATAAATAACGTGTACGAATTTGTTAACGCATTGTTTGGTTCTCGACGTCTCCGTTCTCGTGTAGCCTACATATTGCGTAATTGCTTACGGGCTAAAGGTTAGCATGCTTAAAATACGTAAGTCGTTTTGTTCAACAAATTTAAGTAGATAACTCATCAGTTGTTTGCATCAGAGCGACAATTTTTGAGATAGTTATTAAAACTGTTTAAAGGTTGTCAAACGTTGTTTCTCGTTGTATATCCTTTAATTCTAGAGTTAAATTGATAAATAACGTGTACGAATTTGTTTAACGCATTTGTTTGGTTACTCGACGTCTCCGTTCTCGTGTAGCCTACATATGCGTAATTGGGTCTGTACCGCCGGCTCAAAGCGTTAGCATGCTTATAAATACGTAAGTGCGTTTTGGTCAACAATTGAGTAGATAAACACATCAGTTGTTTGCATCAGAGTCGACGAGCATTTTTGAGATAGTTATTAAAACTGTTTAAAGGTTGTCAAACGTCTTGTTTCTCGTTGTATATCCTTGAATTCTAGAGTTAATGATAATAACGTGTACGAATTTGTTAACGCATTTTGTTTGGTTACTCGACGCTCCGTTCTGTGTAGCCTACATATTGCGTAATTTGCTACCGGGCTAAGGTTAGCATGCTTAAAATACGTAAGTCAGTTTTGTTCAACAAATTTAAGTAGATAAACTCATCAGTTGTTTGCATCAGAGCGACAATTTTTGAGATAGTTATTAAAACTGTTTAAAGGTTGTCAAACGTTGTTTCTCGTTGTATATCCTTTAATTCTAGAGTTAAATTGATAAATAACGTGTACGATTTGTTTAACGCATTTGTTTTGTGTTACTCGACGTCTCCGTTCTCGTGTAGCCTACATATTGCGTAATTTGCTTACCGGGCTAAAGGTTAGCATGCTTATAAAATAGTAGTCGTTTTGTTCAACAAATTTAAGTAGATAACTCATCAGTTGTTTCATCAGAGCGACAATTTTTGAGATAGTTATTAAAATGTTTAAAGGTTGTCAAACGTTGTTTCTCGTTGTATATCCTTTAATTCTAGAGTTAAATGATAAATAACGTGTACGAATTTGTTTAACGCATTTGTTTTGGTTACTCGACGTCTCCGTTCTCGTGTAGCTACATATTGCGTTTTTTTTAATTTGCTTACCGGGCTAAAGGTAGCATGTTTAAAATACGTAAGTCGTTTTGTTCAACAAATTTAAGTAGATAACTCATCAGTTGTTTGCATCAGAGGCGAAATTTTTGAGATAGTTATTAAAACTGTTTAAAGGTTGTCAAACGTTGTTTCTCGTGTATATCCTTTAATTCTAGAGTTAAATTGATAAATAACGTGTACGAATTTGTTTAACGCATTTGTTTGGTACTCGACGTCTCCGTTCTCGTGTAGCCTACATATTGCGTTTTTTTTTATTTGCTTACGGGCTAAAGGTTAGCATGTTTAAAATACGTAAGTCGTTTTGTTCATCAAATTTAAGTAGATAACTCATCAGTTGTTTGCATCAGAGCGATAATTTTTGAGATAGTTATTAAAACTGTTTAAAGGTTGTCAAACGTTGTTTCTCGTTGTATATCCTTTAATCTAGAGTTAAATTGATAAATAACGTGTACGAATTTGTTTAACGCATTTGTTTTGGTTACTCGACGTCTCCGTTCTCGTGTAGCCTACATATTGCGTTTTTTTTTAATTTGCTTACCGGGCTAAAGGTTAGCCATGTTTAAAATACGTAAGTCGTTTTGTTCAACATATTTAAGTAGATAACTCATCAGTTGTTTGCATCAGAGCGACAATTTTTGAGATAGTTATTAAAACTGTTTAAAGGTTGTCAAACGTTGTTTCTCGTTGTATATCCTTTAATTCTAGAGTTAAATTGATAAATAACGTGTACGAATTTGTTTAACGCATTTGTTTTGGTTACTCGACGTCTCCGTTCTCGTGTAGCCTACATATTGCGTTTTTTTTTAATTTGCTTACCGGGCTAAAGGTAGCATGTTTAAAATACGTAAGTCGTTTGTTCAACAAATTTAAGTAGATAACTCATCAGTTGTTTGCATCAGAGCGATAATTTTTGAGATAGTTATTAAAACTGTTTAAAGGTTGTCAAACGTTGTTTCTCGTTGTATATCCTTTAATTCTAGAGTTAAATTGATAAATAACGTGTACGAATTTGTTTAACGCATTTGTTTTGGTTACTCGACGTCTCCGTTCTCGTGTAGCCTACATATTGCGTTTTTTTTTAATTGCTTACCTGGCTAAAGGTTAGCATGTTTAAAATACGTAAGTCGTTTTGTTCATCATATTTAAGTAGATAAACTCATCAGTTGTTTGCATCAGAGCGATAATTTTGAGATAGTTATTAAAACTGTTTAAAGGTTGTCAAACGTTGTTTCTCGTTGTATATCCTTTAATTCTAGAGTTAAATTGATAAAATAACGTGTACGAATTTGTTTAACGCATTTGTTTTGGTTACTCGACGTCTCCCGTTCTCGTGTAGCCTACATATTGCGTAATTTGCTTACCGGGCTAAAGGTTAGCATGTTTAAAATACGTAAGTCGTTTGTGAAACAAATTTGAGTAGATAACTCATCAGTTGTTGCATCAGAGCGACATATTTTTGAGATAGTTATTAAAAACTGTTTAAAGGTTGTCAAAACGTGTTTCTCGTTGTATATCCTTTAATTCTAGAGTTAAATGATAAATAACGTGTACGAATTTGTTTAACGCATTTGTTTGGTACTCGACGTCTCCGTTCTCGTTGTAGCCTACATATGCGTTTTTTTTTAATTTGCTTACCGGGCTAAAGGGTAGCATGTTTAAAATACGTAAGTCGTTTTGTTCATCAAATTTAAGTAGATAACTCATCAGTTGTTTGCATCAGAGCGACAATTTTTGAGATAGTTATTAAAACTGTTTAAAGGTTGTCAAACGTTGTTTCTCGTTGTATATCCTTTAATTCTAGAGTTAAATTGATAAATAACGTGTACGAATTTGTTTAACGCATTTGTTTTGGTTACTCGACGTCTCCGTCTCGTGTAGCCTACATATTGCGGTAATTTGCCTTACCGGGCTAAAGGTTAGCATGTTTAAAATACGTAAGTCGTTTGTTCATCAAATTAAGTAGATAACTCATCAGGTGTTTGCATCAGAGCGACAATTTTTGAGATAGTTATTAAAACTGTTTAAGGTTGTCAAACGTTGTTTGTCGTTGTATATCTTTAATTCTAGAGTTAAATTGATAAATAACGTGTACGAATTTGTTTAACGCATTTGTTTTGGTTACTCGACGTCTCCGTTCTCGTGTAGCCTACATATTGCGTTTTTTTTTAAATTTGCTTACCGGGCTAAAGGTTAGCATGTTTAAAATACGTAAGTCGTTTTTGTTCATCAAATTAAAGTAGATAACTATCAGTTGTTTGCATCAGAGCGATAATTTTTGAGATAGTTATTAAAACTGTTTTAAGGTTGTCAAACGTGTTTCTCGTTGTTATATCCTTTAATCTAGAGTTAAATTGATAAATAACGTGTACGAATTGTTTAACGCATTTGTTTTGGTTACTCGACGTCTCCGTTCTCGTGTAGCCTACATATTGCGTTTTTTTTTAATTTGCTTACCGGGCTAAAGGTTAGCATGTTTAAAATACGTAAGTCGTTTTGTTCATCAAATTTAAGTAGATAAACTCATCAGTTGTTTGCATCAGAGCGGATAATTTTTGAGATAGTTATTAAAACTGTGTTTAAAGGTTGTCAAACGTGTTTCTCGTGTATATCCTTTAATTCTAGAGTTAAATTGATAAATAACGTGTACGAATTTGTTTAACGCATTTGTTTGGTTACTCGACGTCTCCGTTCTCGTGTAGCCTACATATTGCGTTTTTTTTTAATTTGCTTACCGGGCTAAAGGTTAGCATGTTTAAAATACGTAAGTCGTTTTGTTCATCATATTTAAGTAGATAACTCATCAGTGTTTGCATCAGAGCGATAATTTTTGAGATAGTTATTAAAAATGTTTAACGGTTGTCAAACGTTGTTTCTCGTTGTATATCCTTAATTCTAGAGTTAAATTGATAAATAACGTGTACGAATTTGTTTAACGCATTTGTTTGGTTACTCGACGTCTCCGTTCTCGTGTAGCCCTACATATTGCGTTTTTTTTTAATTTGCTTACCGGGCTAAAGGTTAGCATGTTTAAAATACGTAAGTCGTTTTGTTCATCAATATTTAAGTAGATAAACTCATCAGTTGTTTGGCATCAGAGCGAAATTTTTGAGATAGTTATTAAAACTGTTTAAAGGTTGTCAAACGTTGTTCTCGTTGTATATCCTTTAATTCTAGAGTTAAATTGATAAATAACGTGTACGAATTTGTTTAACGCATTTGTTTGGTTACTCGACGTCTCCGTTCTCGTGTAGCCTACATATTGCGTTTTTTTTTAATTTGCTTACCGGGCTAAAGGTTAGCATGTTAAAATACGTAAGTCGTTTTGTTCATCAAATTAAGTAGATAACTCATCAGTTGTTTGCATCAGAGCGAAATTTTTGAGATAGTTATTAAAACTGTTTAAAGGTTGTCAAACGTTGTTTCTCGTTGTATATCCTTTAATTTAGAGTTAAATGATAAATAACGTGTACGAATTTGTTTAACGCATTTGTTTTGGTACTCGACGTCTCCGTTCTCGTGTAGCCTACATATTGCGTTTTTTTTAAATTGCTTACCGGGCTAAAGGTTGGCATGTTTAAAATACGTAAGTCGTTTTGTTCATCATATTTAAGTAGATAACTCATCAGTTGTTTGCATCAGAGCGACAATTTTGAGATAGTTATTAAAACTGTTTAAAGGTTGTCAAACGTTGTTTCTCGTTGTATATCCTTTAATTCTAGAGTTAAATGGATAAATAACGTGTACGAATTTGTTTAACGCATTGTTTTGGTTACTCGACGTCTCCGTTCTCGTGTAGCCTACATATTGCGTTTTTTTTTAATTTGCTTACCGGCTAAAGGTTAGCATGTTTAAAATACGTAAGTCGTTTTGTTCATCAAATTTAAGTAGATAACCTCATCAGTTGTTTGCATCAGAGCGACAATTTTTGAGATAGTTATTAAAAACTGTTTAAAGGTTGTCAAACGTTGTTTCTCGTTGTATATCCTTTAATTCTAGAGTTAAATTGATAAATAACGTGTACGAATTTGTTTAACGCATTTGTTTTGGTTACTCGACGTCTCCGTTCTCGTGTAGCCTACATATTGCGTTTTTTTTAATTTGCTTACCGGGCTAAAGGTTAGCATGTTTAAAAATACGTAAAGTCGTTTTGTTCATACAAATTTAAGTAGATAACTCATCAGTTGTTTGCATCAGAGCGATAATTTTTGAGATAGTTATTAAAACTGTTTAAAGGTTGTCAAACGTTGTTTCTCGTTGTATATCCTTTAATTCTAGAGTTAAATTGATAAATAACGTGTACGAATTTGTTTAACGCATTTGTTTTGGTTACTCGACGTCTCCGTTCTCGTGTAGCCTACATATTGCGTTTTTTTTAATTTGCTTACCGGGCTAAAGGTTAGCATGCTTAAAATACGTAAGTCGTTTGTTCATCAAATTGTAAGTAGATAACTCATCAGTTGTTTGCAATCAGAGCGACAATTTTTGAGATAGTTATTAAAACTGTTTAAAGGTTGTCAAACGTTGTTTCTCGTTGTATATCCTTTAATTCTAGAGTTAATTGATAAATAACGTGTACGAATTTGTTTAAACGCATTTGTTTTGGTTACTCGACGTCTCCGTTCTCGTGTAGCTACATATTGCGTTTTTTTTTAATTTGCTTACGGGCTAAAGGTTAGCATGTTTAAAATACGTAAGTCGTTTTGTTCATCAAATTTAAGTAGATAACTCATCAGTGTTGCATCAGAGCGATAATTTTGAGATAGTTATTAAAAACTGTTTAAAGGTTGTCAACGTTGTTTCTCGTTGTATATCCTTTAATTCTAGAGTTAAATTGATAAATAACGTGTACGAATTTGTTTAACGCATTTGTTTTGGTACTCGACGTCTCCGTTCTCGTGTAGCCTACATATTGCGTTTTTTTTTAATTTGCTTACCGGGCTAAAGGTTAGCATGTTTAAATACGTAAGTCGTTTGTTCATCAAATTTAAGTAGATAACTCATCAGTTGTTTGCATCAGAGCGATAATTTTTGAGATAGTTATTAAAACTGTTTAAAGGTTGTCAAACGTTGTTTCTCGTTGTATATCCTTTAATTCTAGAGTTAAATTGATAAATAACGTGTACGAATTTGTTTAACGCATTTGTTTTGGTTACTCGACGTCTCCGTTCTCGTGTAGCCTACATATTGCGTTTTTTTTTAATTTGCTTACCGGGCTAAAGGTTAGCATGCTTAAAATACGTAAGTCGTTTTGTTCATCAAATTTAAGTAGATAACTCATCAGTTGTTTGCATCAGAGCGACTAATTTTTGAGATAGTTATTAAAACTGTTTAAAGGTTGTCAAACGTGTTTCTCGTTGTATATCCTTTAATTCTAGAGTTAAATTGATAAATAACGTGTACGAATTTGTTTAAACGCATTTGTTTTGGTTACTCGACGTCTCCGTTCTCGTGTAGCCTACATATTGCGTTTTTTTTTAATTTGCTTACCGGGCTAAAGGTTAGCATGTTTAAAATACGTAAGTCGTTTTGTTCATCAAATTTAAGTAGATAACTCATCAGTTGTTTGCATCAGAGCGATAATTTTTGAGATAGTTATTAAAACTGTTTAAAGGTTGTCAAACGTTGTTTCTCGTTGTATATCCTTTAATTCTAGAGTTAAATTGATAAATAACGTGTACGAATTTGTTTAACGCATTTGTTTTGGTTACTCGACGTCTCCGTTCTCGTGTAGCCTACATATTGCGTTTTTTTTAATTTGCTTACCGGGCTAAAGGTTAGCATGTTTAAAATACGTAAGTCGTTTGTTCATCAAATTTGAGTAGATAACTCATCAGTTGTTGCATCAGAGCGACAATTTTGAGATAGTTATTAAACTGTTTAAAGGTTGTCAAACGTTGTTCTCGTTGTATATCCTTTAATTCTAGAGTTAAATTGATAAATAACGTGTACGAATTTGTTTAACGCATTTGTTTTGGTTACTCGACGTCTCCGTTCTCGTGTAGCCTACATATTGCGTTTTTTTTTAATTGCTTACCTGGCTAAAGGTTAGCATGTTTAAAATACGTAAGTCGTTTTGTTCATCAAATTTAAGTAGATAACTCATCAGTTGTTGCATCAGAGCGATAATTTTTGAGATAGTTATTAAAACTGTTTAAAGGTTGTCAAACGTTGTTTCTCGTTGTATATCCTTTAATTCTAGAGTTAAATTGATAAATAACGTGTACGAATTGTTTAACGCATTTGTTTTGGTTACTCGACGTCTCCGTTCTCGTGTAGCCTACATATTGCGTTTTTTTTTAATTTGCTTACCGGGCTAAAGGTTAGCATGTTTAAAATACGTAAGTCGTTTTGTTCAATCAAATTTAAGTAGATAACTCATCAGTTGTTTGCATCAGAGCGATAATTTTTGAGATAGTTATTAAAAACTGTTTAAAGGTTGTCAAACGTTGTTTCTCGTTTGTATATCCTTTAATTCTAGAGTTAAATTGATAAATAACGTGTACGAATTTGTTTAACGCATTTGTTTTGGTTACTCGACGTCTCCGTTCTCGTGTAGCCTACATATTGCGTTTTTTTTTAATTTGCTTACCGGGCTAAAGGTTAGCATGTTAAAATACGTAAGTCGTTTTGTTCAACAAATTTGAGTAGATAACTCAGCAGTTGTTTGCATCAGAGCGACAATTTTTGAGATAGTTATTAAAACTGTTTAAAGGTTGTCAAACGTTGTTTCTCGTTGTATATCCTTTAATTCTAGAGTTAAATGATAAATAACGTGTACGAATTTGTTTAACGCATTTGTTTTGGTTACTCGACGTCTCCGTTCTCGTGTAGCCTACATATTGCGTAATTTGCTTACCGGGCTAAAGGTTAGCATGTTTAAAATACGTAAGTCGTTTTGTTCATCAAATTTAAGTAGATAACTCATCAGTTGTTTGCATCAGAGCGATAATTTTTGAGATAGTTATTAAAACTGTTTAAAGGTTGTCAAACGATGTTTCTCGTTGTATATCCTTTAATTCTAGAGTTAAATTGATAAATAACGTGTACGAATTTGTTTAACGCATTTGTTTTGGTTACTCGACGTCTCCGTTCTCGTGTAGCCTACATATTGCGTTTTTTTTTAATTTGCTTACCGGGCTAAAGGTTAGCATGTTTAAAATACGTAAGTCGTTTTGTTCAACAAATTTGAGTAGATAACTCATCAGTTGTTTGCATCAGAGCGACAATTTTTGAGATAGTTATTAAAACTGTTTAAAGGTTGTCAAACGTTGTTTCTCGTTGTATATCCTTTAATTCTAGAGTTAAATTGATAAATAACGTGTACGAATTTGTTTAAACGCATTTGTTTTGGTTACTCGACGTCTCCGTTCTCGTGTAGCCTACATATTGCGTTTTTTTTTAATTTGCTTACCGGGCTAAAGGTTAGCATGCTTAAAATACGTAAGTCGTTTTGTTCAACAAATTTAAGTAGATAAACTCATCAGTTGTTTGCATCAGAGCGATAATTTTTGAGATAGTTATTAAAACTGTTTAAAGGTTGTCAAACGTTGTTTTCTCGTTGTATATCCTTTAATTCTAGAGTTAAATTGATAAATAACGTGTACGAATTTGTTTAACGCATTGTTTTGGTTACTCGACGTCTCCGTTCTCGTGTAGCCTACATATTGCGTTTTTTTTTAATTGCTTACCGGGCTAAAGGTTAGCATGTTTAAAATACGTAAGTCGTTTTGTTCATCAAATTTAAGTAGATAAACTCATCAGTTGTTTGCATCAGAGCGACAATTTTTGAGATAGTTATTAAAACTGTTTAAAGGTTGTCAAACGTTGTTTCTCGTGTATATCCTTTAATTCTAGAGTTAAATGATAAATAACGTGTACGAATTTGTTTAACGCATTTGTTTTGGTTACTCGACGTCTCCCGTTCTCGTGTAGCCTACATATTGCGTTTTTTTTAAATTTGCTTACCGGGCTAAAGGTTAGCATGTTTAAAATACGTAAGTCGTTTTGTTCATCAAATTTAAGTAGATAACTCATCAGTTGTTTGCATCAGAGCGATAATTTTTGAGATAGTTATTAAAACTGTTTAAAGGTTGTCAAACGTTGTTTCTCGTTGTATATCCTTTAATTCTAGAGTTAATTGATAAATAACGTGTACGAATGTTTGTTTAACGCATTTGTTTTGGTTACTCGACGTCTCCGTTCTCGTGTAGCCTACATATTGCGTTTTTTTTTAATTTGCTTACCGGGTAAAGGTTAGCATGTTTAAATACGTAAGTCGTTTTGTTCATCAAATTTAAGTAGATAAACTCATCAGTTGTTTGCATCAGAGCGATAATTTTTGAGATAGTTATTAAACTGTTAAAGGTTGTCAAACGTTGTTTCTCGTTGTATATCCTTTAATTCTAGAGTTAAATTGATAAATAACGTGTACGAATTTGTTTAACGCATTTGTTTTGGTTACTCGACGTCTCCGTTTCTCGTGTAGCTACATATTGCGTTTTTTTTTAATTTGCTTACCGGCTAAAGGTTAGCATGTTTAAAATACGTAAGTCGTTTTGTCATCAAATTTAAGTAGATAACTCATCAGTTGTTTGCATCAGAGCGACAATTTTTGAGATAGTTATTAAAAACTGTTTAAAGGTTGTCAACGTTGTTTCTCGTTGTATATCCTTTATTCTAGAGTTAAATTGATAAATAACGTGTACGAATTTGTTTAACGCATTGTTTTGGTTTACTCGACGTCTCCGTTCTCGTGTAGCCTACATATTGCGTTTTTTTTTAATTTGCTTACCGGGCTAAAGGTTAGCATGTTTAAAATACGTAAGTCGTTTTGTTCATCAAATTTAAGTAGATAACTCATCAGTTGTTTGCATCAGAGCGATAATTTTTGAGATAGTATTAAAACTGTTTAAAGGTTGTCAAACGTGTTTCTCGTTGTATATCCTTTAATTCTAGAGTTAAATTGATAAATAACGTGTACGAATTTGTTTAACGCATTTGTTTTGGTTACTCGACGTCTCCGTTCTCGTGTAGCTACATATTGCGTTTTTTTTTAATTTGCTTACCGGCTAAAGGTAGCATGTTTAAAATACGTAAGTCGTTTTGTTCAACCAAATTTAAGTAGATAACTCATCAGTTGTTTGCATCAGAGCGACATTTTTGAGATAGTTATTAAACTGTTAAAGGTTGTCAAACGTTGTTTCTCGTGTATATCCTTTAATTCTAGAGTTAAATTGATAAATAACGTGTACGAATTTGTTTAACGCATTTGTTTTGGTTACTCACGTCTCCGTTCTCGTGTAGCCTACATATTGAGTAATTTGGCTTACCGGCTAAAGGTTAGCATGTTAAAATACGTAAGTCGTTTTGTTCATCAATTTAAGTAGATAACTCATCAGTTGTTTGCATCAGAGCGATAATTTTTGAGATAGTTATTAAAACTGTTTAAAGGTTGTCAAACGTTGTTTCTCGTTGTATATCCTTTAATTCTAGAGTTAAATTGATAAATAACGTGTACGAATTTGTTTAACGCATTTGTTTTGGTTACTCGACGTCTCCGTTCTCGTGTAGCCTACATATTGCGTTTTTTTTTAATTTGCTTACCGGGCTAAAGGTTAGCATGTTTAAAATACGTAAGTCGTTTTGTTCATCAAATTTAAGTAGATAAACTCTCAGTTGTTTGCATCAGAGCGATAATTTTGAGATAGTTATTAAACTGTTAAAGGTTGTCAAACGTTGTTTTCTCGTTGTATATCCTTTAATTCTAGAGTTAAATTGATAAATAACGTGTACGAATTTGTTTAACGCATTTGTTTTGGTTACTCGACGTCTCCGTTCTCGTGTAGCCTACATATTGCGTTTTTTTTTAATTTGCTACCGGGCTAAAAGGTTAGCATGTTTAAAATACGTAAGTCGTTTTGTTCATCAAATTTAAGTAGATAACTCATCAGTTGTTTGCATCAGAGCGCATAATTTTTGAGATAGTTATTAAAACTGTTTAAAGGTTGTCAAACGTTGTTTCTCGTTGTATATCCTTTAATTCTAGAGTTAAATTGATAAATAACGTGTACGAATTTGTTTAACGCATTTGTTTTGGTTACTCGACGTCTCCGTTCTCGTGTAGCCTACATATTGCGTTTTTTTTTAATTTGCTTACCGGGCTAAAGGTTAGCATGTTTAAATACGTAAGTCGTTTTGTTCATCAAATTTAAGTAGATAACTCATCAGTTGTTTGCATCAGAGCGATAATTTTTGAGATAGTATTAAAACTGTTTAAAGGTTGTCAAACGTTGTTTCTCGTTGTATATCCTTTATTTCTAGAGTTAATTGATAAATAACGTGTACGAATTTGTTTAACGCATTTGTTTTGGTTACTCGACGTCTCCGTTCTCGTGTAGCCTACATATTGCGTTTTTTTTGTTTAATTGCTACCGGCTAAAGGTAAGCATGTTAAAATACGTAAGTCGTTTTGTTCATCATATGTAAGTAGATAACTCATCAGTTGTTTGCATCAGAGCGATAATTTTTGAGATAGTTATTAAACTGTTTAAAGGTTGTCAACGTTGTTTCTCGTTGTATATCCTTTAATTCTAGAGTTAAATTGATAAATAACGTGTACGAATTTGTTTTAACGCATTTGTTTTGGTTACTCGACGTCTCCGTTCTCGTGTAGCCTACATATTGCGTTTTTTTTTAATTTGCTTACCGGGCTAAAGGTTAGCATGTTTAAAATACGTAAGTCGTTTTGTCATCAAATTTAAGTAGATAACTCATCATTTGTTTGCATCAGAGCGATAATTTTGAGATAGTTATTAAAACTGTTTAAAGGTTGTCAAACGTTGTTTCTCGTTGTATATCCTTTAATTCTAGAGTTAAATTGATAAATAACGTGTACGAATTTGTTTAACGCATTTGTTTTGGTTACTCGACGTCTCCGTTCTCGTGTAGCCTACATATTGCGTTTTTTTTTAATTTGCTTACCGGCTAAGGTTAGCATGTTTAAAATACGTAAGTCGTTTTGTTCATCAAATTTAAGTAGATAACTCATCAGTTGTTTGCATCAGAGCGACATTTTTGAGATAGTTATTAAAACTGTTTAAAGGTTGTCAAACGTTGTTTCTCGTTGTATATCCTTTAATTCTAGAGTTAATTGATAAATAACGTGTACGAATTTGTTTAAACGCATTTGTTTTGGTTACTCGACGTCTCCGTTCTCGTGTAGCCTACATATTGCGTTTTTTTTTAATTTGCTTACCGGGCTAAGGTTAGCATGTTTAAAATACGTAAGTCGTTTTGTTCACAAGTTTAAGTAGATAACTCATCAGTTGTTTGCATCAGAGCGACAATTTTTGAGATAGTTATTAAAACTGTTTAAAGGTTGTCAAACGTTGTTTCTCGTTGTATATCCTTTAATTCTAGAGTTAAATTGATAATAACGTGTACGAATTTGTTTAACGCATTTGTTTTGGTTACTCGACGTCTCCGTTCTCGTGTAGCCTACATATTGCGTTAATTTGCTTACCTGGCTAAAGGTTAGCATGTTAAAATACGTAAGTCGTTTTGTTCATCATATGTAAGTAGATAACTCATCAGTTGTTGCATCAGAGCGATAATTTTTGAGATAGTTATTAAAAACTGTTTTAAAGGTTGTCAAACGTTTGTTTCTCGTTGTATATCCTTTAATTCTAGAGTTAATTGATAAATAACGTGTACGAATTTGTTTAAAACGCATTTGTTTTTGGTTACTCGACGTCTCCGTTCTCGTGTAGCCTACATATTGCGTTTTTTTTTAATTTGCTTACCGGCTAAAGGTTAGCATGTTTAAAATACGTAAGGTCGTTTTGTGTTCATCAAATTTAAGTAGATAACTCATCAGTTGTTTGCATCAGAGCGATAATTTTTGAGATAGTTATTAAACTGTTTAAAGGTTGTCAAACGTTGTTTCTCGTTGTATATCCTTTAATTCTAGAGTTAAATTGATAAATAACGTGTACGAATTTGTTTAACGCATTTGTTTTGGTTACTCGACGTCTCCGTTCTCGTGTAGCCTACTATTGCGTTTTTTTTTAATTTGCTTACCGGCTAAAGGTTAGCATGTTTAAAATACGTAAGTCGTTTTGTTCATCAAATTTAAGTAGATAACTCATCAGTTGTTTGCATCAGAGCGACAATTTTTGAGATAGTTATTAAAACTGTTTAAAGGTTGTCAAACGTTGTTTCTCGTTGTATATCCTTTAATTCTAGAGTTAAATTGATAAATAACGTGTACGAATTTGTTTAACGCATTTGTTTTGGTTACTCGACGTCTCCGTTCTCGTGTAGCCTACATATTGCGTTTTTTTTTAATTTGCTTACCGGGCTAAAGGTTAGCATGTTTAAAATACGTAAGTCGTTTTGTTCATCAAATTTAAGTAGATAACTCATCAGTTGTTTGCATCAGAGCGATCAATTTTTGAGATAGTTATTAAAACTGTTTAAAGGTTGTCAAACGTTGTTTCTCGTTGTATATCCTTTAATTCTAGAGTTAAATTGATAAATAACGTGTACGATTTGTTTAACGCATTTGTTTTGGTTACTCGACGTCTCCGTTCTCGTGTAGCCTACATATTGCGTAATTTGCTTACCGGGCTAAAGGTTAGCATGTTTTAAAATACGTAAGTCGTTTTGTTCATCAAATTTAAGTAGATAACTCATCAGTTGTTTGCATCAGAGCGACAATTTTTTGAGATAGTTATTAAAACTGTTTTAAAAGGTTGTCAAACGTTGTTTCTCGTTGTATATCCTTTAATTCTAGAGTTAAATTGATAAATAACGTGTACGAATTTGTTTAAACGCATTTGTTTTGGTTACTCGACGTCTCCGTTCTCGTGTAGCCTACATATTGCGTTTTTTTTTAATTTGCTTACCGGGCTAAAGGTTAGCATGTTTAAAATACGTAAGTCGTTTTGTTCATCAATTTAAGTAGATAACTCATCAGTTGTTTGCATCAGAGCGATAATTTTTGAGATAGTTATTAAAACTGTTTAAAGGTTGTCAAACGTTGTTTCTCGTTGTATATCCTTTAATTCTAGAGTTAAATTGATAAATAACGTGTACGAATTTGTTTACGCATTTGTTTTGGTTACTCGACGTCTCCGTTCTCGTGTAGCCTACATATTGCGTTTTTTTTTAATTTGCTTACCGGGCTAAAGGTTAGCATGTTTAAAATACGTAAGTCGTTTTGTTCATCAAATTTAAGTAGATAACTCATCAGTTGTTTGCATCAGAGCGACAATTTTTGAGATAGTTATTAAAACTGTTTAAAGGTTGTCAAACGTTGTTTCTCGTTGTATATCCTTTAATTCTAGAGTTAATTGATAAATAACGTGTACGAATTTGTTTAACGCATTTGTTTTGGTTACTCGACGTCTCCGTTCTCGTGTAGCCTACATATTGCGTTTTTTTTTAATTTGCTTACCGGGCTAAAGGTTAGCATGTTTAAAATACGTAAGTCGTTTTTGTTCATCAATTTAAGTAGATAACTCATCAGTTGTTTGCATCAGAGCGATAATTTTTGAGATAGTTATTAAAACTGTTTAAAGGTTGTCAAACGTTGTTTCTCGTTGTATATCCTTTAATTCTAGAGTTAAATTGATAAATAACGTGTACGAATTTGTTTAACGCATTTGTTTTGGTTACTCGACGTCTCCGTTCTCGTGTAGCCTACATATTGCGTTTTTTTTTAATTTGCTTACCGGCTAAAGGTTAGCATGTTTAAAATACGTAAGTCGTTTGTTCATCAAATTTAAGTAGATAACTCATCAGTTTGTTTGCATCAGAGCGATAATTTTTGAGATAGTTATTAAAACTGTTTAAAGGTTGTCAAACGTTGTTTCTCGTTGTATATCCTTTAATTCTAGAGTTAAATTGATAAATAACGTGTACGAATTTGTTTAACGCATTTGTTTTGGTTACTCGACGTCTCCGTTCTCGTGTAGCCTACATATTGCGTTTTTTTTTAATTTGCTTACCGGGCTAAAGGTTAGCATGTTTAAAATACGTAAGTCGTTTTGTTCATCATATTTAAGTAGATAACTCATCAGTTGTTTGCATCAGAGCGATAATTTTTGAGATAGTTATTAAAACTGTTTAAAGGTTGTCAAACGTTGTTTCTCGTTGTATATCCTTTAATTCTAGAGTTAAATTGATAAATAACGTGTACGAATTTGTTTAACGCATTTGTTTTGGTTACTCGACGTCTCCGTTCTCGTGTAGCCTACATATTGCGTTTTTTTTTAATTTGCTTACCGGGCTAAAGGTTAGCATGTTTAAAATACGTAAGTCGTTTTGTTCATCAATTTAAGTAGATAACTCATCAGTTGTTTGCATCAGAGCGATAATTTTTGAGATAGTTATTAAAACTGTTTAAAGGTTGTCAAACGTTGTTTCTCGTTGTATATCCTTTAATTCTAGAGTTAAATTGATAAATAACGTGTACGAATTTGTTTAACGCATTTGTTTTGGTTACTCGACGTCTCCGTTCTCGTGTAGCCTACATATTGCGTTTTTTTTTAATTTGCTTACCGGGCTAAAGGTTAGCATGTTTAAATACGTAAGTCGTTTTGTTCATCAAATTTAAGTAGATAACTCATCAGTTGTTTGCATCAGAGCGACAATTTTTGAGATAGTTATTAAAACTGTTTTAAAGGTTGTCAAACGTTGTTTCTCGTTGTATATCCTTTAATTCTAGAGTTAAATTGATAAATAACGTGTACGAATTTGTTTAACGCATTTGTTTTGGTTACTCGACGTCTCCGTTCTCGTGTAGCCTACATATTGCGTTTTTTTTTAATTTGCTTACCGGGCTAAGGTTAGCATGTTTAAAATACGTAAGTCGTTTTGTTCATCAAATTTAAGTAGATAACTCATCAGTTGTTTGCATCAGAGCGATAATTTTTGAGATAGTTATTAAAACTGTTTAAAGGTTGTCAAACGTTGTTTCTCGTTGTATATCCTTTAATTCTAGAGTTAAATTGATAAATAACGTGTACGAATTTGTTTAACGCATTTGTTTTGGTTACTCGACGTCTCCGTTCTCGTGTAGCCTACATATTGCGTTTTTTTTTAATTTGCTTACCGGGCTAAAGGTTAGCATGTTTAAAATACGTAAGTCGTTTTGTTCACAAATTTAGTAGATAACTCATCAGTTGTTTGCATCAGAGCGATAATTTTTGAGATAGTTATTAAAACTGTTTAAAGGTTGTCAAACGTTGTTTCTCGTTGTATATCCTTTAATTCTAGAGTTAAATTGATAAATAACGTGTACGAATTTGTTTAACGCATTTGTTTTGGTTACTCGACGTCTCCGTTCTCGTGTAGCCTACATATTGCGTTTTTTTTTAATTTGCTTACCGGGCTAAAGGTTAGCATGTTTAAAATACGTAAGTCGTTTTGTTCATCAAATTTAAGTAGATAACTCATCAGTTGTTTGCATCAGAGCGACAATTTTTGAGATAGTTATTAAAACTGTTTAAGGTTGTCAAACGTTGTTTCTCGTTGTATATCCTTTAATTCTAGAGTTAAATTGATAAATAACGTGTACGAATTTGTTTAACGCATTTGTTTTGGTTACTCGACGTCTCCGTTCTCGTGTAGCCTACATATTGCGTTTTTTTTTAATTTGCTTACCGGGCTAAAGGTTAGCATGTTTAAAATACGTAAGTCGTTTTGTTCATCAAATTTAAGTAGATAACTCATCAGTTGTTTGCATCAGAGCGATAATTTTTGAGATAGTTATTAAAACTGTTTAAAGGTTGTCAAACGTTGTTCTCGTTGTATATCCTTTAATTCTAGAGTTAAATTGATAAATAACGTGTACGAATTTGTTTAACGCATTTGTTTTGGTTACTCGACGTCTCCGTTCTCGTGTAGCCTACATATTGCGTTTTTTTTTAATTTGCTTACCGGGCTAAAGGTTAGCATGTTTAAAATACGTAAGTCGTTTTGTTCATCAAATTTAAGTAGATAACTCATCAGTTGTTTGCATCAGAGCGACAATTTTTGAGATAGTTATTAAAACTGTTTAAAGGTTGTCAAACGTTGTTTCTCGTTGTATATCCTTTAATTCTAGAGTTAAATTGATAAATAACGTGTACGAATTTGTTTAACGCATTTGTTTTGGTTACTCGACGTCTCCGTTCTCGTGTAGCCTACATATTGCGTTTTTTTTTAATTTGCTTACCGGGCTAAAGGTTAGCATGTTTAAAATACGTAAGTCGTTTTGTTCATCAAATTTAAGTAGATAACTCATCAGTTGTTTGCATCAGAGCGACATTTTTGAGATAGTTATTAAAACTGTTTAAAGGTTGTCAAACGTTGTTTCTCGTTGTATATCCTTTAATTCTAGAGTTAAATTGATAAATAACGTGTACGAATTTGTTTAACGCATTTGTTTTGGTTACTCGACGTCTCCGTTCTCGTGTAGCCTACATATTGCGTTTTTTTTTAATTTGCTTACCGGGCTAAAGGTTAGCATGTTTAAAATACGTAAGTCGTTTTGTTCATCAAATTTAAGTAGATAACTCATCAGTTGTTTGCATCAGAGCGATAATTTTTGAGATAGTTATTAAAACTGTTTAAAGGTTGTCAAACGTTGTTTCTCGTTGTATATCCTTTAATTCTAGAGTTAAATTGATAATAACGTGTACGAATTTGTTTAACGCATTTGTTTTGGTTACTCGACGTCTCCGTTCTCGTGTAGCCTACATATTGCGTTTTTTTTTAATTTGCTTACCGGGCTAAAGGTTAGCATGTTTAAAATACGTAAGTCGTTTTGTTCATCAAATTTAAGTAGATAACTCATCAGTTGTTTGCATCAGAGCGATAATTTTTGAGATAGTTATTAAAACTGTTTAAAGGTTGTCAAACGTTGTTTCTCGTTGTATATCCTTTAATTCTAGAGTTAAATTGATAAATAACGTGTACGAATTTGTTTAACGCATTTGTTTTGGTTACTCGACGTCTCCGTTCTCGTGTAGCCTACATATTGCGTTTTTTTTTAATTTGCTTACCGGGCTAAAGGTTAGCATGTTTAAAATACGTAAGTCGTTTTGTTCATCAAATTTAAGTAGATAACTCATCAGTTGTTTGCATCAGAGCGATAATTTTTGAGATAGTTATTAAAACTGTTTAAAGGTTGTCAAACGTTGTTTCTCGTTGTATATCCTTTAATTCTAGAGTTAAATTGATAAATAACGTGTACGAATTTGTTTAACGCATTTGTTTTGGTTACTCGACGTCTCCGTTCTCGTGTAGCCTACATATTGCGTTTTTTTTTAATTTGCTTACCGGGCTAAAGGTTAGCATGTTTAAAATACGTAAGTCGTTTTGTTCATCAAATTTAAGTAGATAACTCATCAGTTGTTTGCATCAGAGCGATAATTTTTGAGATAGTTATTAAACTGTTTAAAGGTTGTCAAACGTTGTTTCTCGTTGTATATCCTTTAATTCTAGAGTTAAATTGATAAATAACGTGTACGAATTTGTTTAACGCATTTGTTTTGGTTACTCGACGTCTCCGTTCTCGTGTAGCCTACATATTGCGTTTTTTTTTAATTTGCTTACCGGCTAAAGGTTAGCATGTTTAAAATACGTAAGTCGTTTTGTTCATCATATTTAAGTAGATAACTCATCAGTTGTTTGCATCAGAGCGATAATTTTTGAGATAGTTATTAAAACTGTTTAAAGGTTGTCAAACGTTGTTTCTCGTTGTATATCCTTTAATTCTAGAGTTAAATTGATAAATAACGTGTACGAATTTGTTTAACGCATTTGTTTTGGTTACTCGACGTCTCCGTTCTCGTGTAGCCTACATATTGCGTTTTTTTTTAATTTGCTTACCGGGCTAAAGGTTAGCATGTTTAAAATACGTAAGTCGTTTTGTTCATCATATTTAAGTAGATAACTCATCAGTTGTTTGCATCAGAGCGATAATTTTTGAGATAGTTATTAAAACTGTTTAAAGGTTGTCAAACGTTGTTTCTCGTTGTATATCCTTTAATTCTAGAGTTAAATTGATAAATAACGTGTACGAATTTGTTTAACGCATTTGTTTTGGTTACTCGACGTCTCCGTTCTCGTGTAGCCTACATATTGCGTTTTTTTTTAATTTGCTTACCGGGCTAAAGGTTAGCATGTTTAAAATACGTAAGTCGTTTTGTTCATCAAATTTAAGTAGATAACTCATCAGTTGTTTGCATCAGAGCGATAATTTTTGAGATAGTTATTAAAACTGTTTAAAGGTTGTCAAACGTTGTTTCTCGTTGTATATCCTTTAATTCTAGAGTTAAATTGATAAATAACGTGTACGAATTTGTTTAACGCATTTGTTTTGGTTACTCGACGTCTCCGTTCTCGTGTAGCCTACATATTGCGTTTTTTTTTAATTTGCTTACCGGGCTAAAGGTTAGCATGTTTAAAATACGTAAGTCGTTTTGTTCATCAATTTAAGTAGATAACTCATCAGTTGTTTGCATCAGAGCGATAATTTTTGAGATAGTTATTAAAACTGTTTAAAGGTTGTCAAACGTTGTTTCTCGTTGTATATCCTTTAATTCTAGAGTTAAATTGATAAATAACGTGTACGAATTTGTTTAACGCATTTGTTTTGGTTACTCGACGTCTCCGTTCTCGTGTAGCCTACATATTGCGTTTTTTTTTAATTTGCTTACCGGGCTAAAGGTTAGCATGTTTAAAATACGTAAGTCGTTTTGTTCATCAAATTTAAGTAGATAACTCATCAGTTGTTTGCATCAGAGCGATAATTTTTGAGATAGTTATTAAAACTGTTTAAAGGTTGTCAAACGTTGTTTCTCGTTGTATATCCTTTAATTCTAGAGTTAAATTGATAAATAACGTGTACGAATTTGTTTAACGCATTTGTTTTGGTTACTCGACGTCTCCGTTCTCGTGTAGCCTACATATTGCGTTTTTTTTTAATTTGCTTACCGGGCTAAAGGTTAGCATGTTTAAAATACGTAAGTCGTTTTGTTCATCAAATTTAAGTAGATAACTCATCAGTTGTTTGCATCAGAGCGATAATTTTTGAGATAGTTATTAAAACTGTTTAAAGGTTGTCAAACGTTGTTTCTCGTTGTATATCCTTTAATTCTAGAGTTAAATTGATAAATAACGTGTACGAATTTGTTTAACGCATTTGTTTTGGTTACTCGACGTCTCCGTTCTCGTGTAGCCTACATATTGCGTTTTTTTTTAATTTGCTTACCGGGCTAAAGGTTAGCATGTTTAAAATACGTAAGTCGTTTTGTTCATCAAATTTAAGTAGATAACTCATCAGTTGTTTGCATCAGAGCGACAATTTTTGAGATAGTTATTAAAACTGTTTAAAGGTTGTCAAACGTTGTTTCTCGTTGTATATCCTTTAATTCTAGAGTTAAATTGATAAATAACGTGTACGAATTTGTTTAACGCATTTGTTTTGGTTACTCGACGTCTCCGTTCTCGTGTAGCCTACATATTGCGTTTTTTTTTAATTTGCTTACCGGGCTAAAGGTTAGCATGTTTAAAATACGTAAGTCGTTTTGTTCATCATATTTAAGTAGATAACTCATCAGTTGTTTGCATCAGAGCGATAATTTTTGAGATAGTTATTAAAACTGTTTAAAGGTTGTCAAACGTTGTTTCTCGTTGTATATCCTTTAATTCTAGAGTTAAATTGATAAATAACGTGTACGAATTTGTTTAACGCATTTGTTTTGGTTACTCGACGTCTCCGTTCTCGTGTAGCCTACATATTGCGTTTTTTTTTAATTTGCTTACCGGGCTAAAGGTTAGCATGTTTAAAATACGTAAGTCGTTTTGTTCATCAAATTTAAGTAGATAACTCATCAGTTGTTTGCATCAGAGCGATAATTTTTGAGATAGTTATTAAAACTGTTTAAAGGTTGTCAAACGTTGTTTCTCGTTGTATATCCTTTAATTCTAGAGTTAAATTGATAAATAACGTGTACGAATTTGTTTAACGCATTTGTTTTGGTTACTCGACGTCTCCGTTCTCGTGTAGCCTACATATTGCGTTTTTTTTTAATTTGCTTACCGGGCTAAAGGTTAGCATGTTTAAAATACGTAAGTCGTTTTGTTCATCAATTTAAGTAGATAACTCATCAGTTGTTTGCATCAGAGCGATAATTTTTGAGATAGTTATTAAACTGTTTAAAGGTTGTCAAACGTTGTTTCTCGTTGTATATCCTTTAATTCTAGAGTTAAATTGATAAATAACGTGTACGAATTTGTTTAACGCATTTGTTTTGGTTACTCGACGTCTCCGTTCTCGTGTAGCCTACATATTGCGTTTTTTTTTAATTTGCTTACCGGGCTAAAGGTTAGCATGTTTAAAATACGTAAGTCGTTTTGTTCATCAAATTTAAGTAGATAACTCATCAGTTGTTTGCATCAGAGCGATAATTTTTGAGATAGTTATTAAAACTGTTTAAAGGTTGTCAAACGTTGTTTCTCGTTGTATATCCTTTAATTCTAGAGTTAAATTGATAAATAACGTGTACGAATTTGTTTAACGCATTTGTTTTGGTTACTCGACGTCTCCGTTCTCGTGTAGCCTACATATTGCGTTTTTTTTTAATTTGCTTACCGGGCTAAAGGTTAGCATGTTTAAAATACGTAAGTCGTTTTGTTCATCAAATTTAAGTAGATAACTCATCAGTTGTTTGCATCAGAGCGACAATTTTTGAGATAGTTATTAAAACTGTTTAAAGGTTGTCAAACGTTGTTTCTCGTTGTATATCCTTTAATTCTAGAGTTAAATTGATAAATAACGTGTACGAATTTGTTTAACGCATTTGTTTTGGTTACTCGACGTCTCCGTTCTCGTGTAGCCTACATATTGCGTTTTTTTTTAATTTGCTTACCGGGCTAAAGGTTAGCATGTTTAAAATACGTAAGTCGTTTTGTTCATCATATTTAAGTAGATAACTCATCAGTTGTTTGCATCAGAGCGATAATTTTTGAGATAGTTTATTAAAACTGTTTAAAGGTTGTCAAACGTTGTTTCTCGTTGTATATCCTTTAATTCTAGAGTTAAATTGATAAATAACGTGTACGAATTTGTTTAACGCATTTGTTTTGGTTACTCGACGTCTCCGTTCTCGTGTAGCCTACATATTGCGTTTTTTTTTAATTTGCTTACCGGGCTAAAGGTTAGCATGTTTAAAATACGTAAGTCGTTTTGTTCATCAAATTTAAGTAGATAACTCATCAGTTGTTTGCATCAGAGCGATAATTTTTGAGATAGTTTATTAAAACTGTTTAAAGGTTGTCAAACGTTGTTTCTCGTTGTATATCCTTTAATTCTAGAGTTAAATTGATAAATAACGTGTACGAATTTGTTTAACGCATTTGTTTTGGTTACTCGACGTCTCCGTTCTCGTGTAGCCTACATATTGCGTTTTTTTTTAATTTGCTTACCGGGCTAAAGGTTAGCATGTTTAAAATACGTAAGTCGTTTTGTTCATCATATTTAAGTAGATAACTCATCAGTTGTTTGCATCAGAGCGATAATTTTTGAGATAGTTATTAAAACTGTTTAAAGGTTGTCAAACGTTGTTTCTCGTTGTATATCCTTTAATTCTAGAGTTAAATTGATAAATAACGTGTACGAATTTGTTTAACGCATTTGTTTTGGTTACTCGACGTCTCCGTTCTCGTGTAGCCTACATATTGCGTTTTTTTTTAATTTGCTTACCGGGCTAAAGGTTAGCATGTTTAAAATACGTAAGTCGTTTTGTTCATCAAATTTAAGTAGATAACTCATCAGTTGTTTGCATCAGAGCGATAATTTTTGAGATAGTTATTAAAACTGTTTAAAGGTTGTCAAACGTTGTTTCTCGTTGTATATCCTTTAATTCTAGAGTTAAATTGATAAATAACGTGTACGAATTTGTTTAACGCATTTGTTTTGGTTACTCGACGTCTCCGTTCTCGTGTAGCCTACATATTGCGTTTTTTTTTAATTTGCTTACCGGGCTAAAGGTTAGCATGTTTAAAATACGTAAGTCGTTTTGTTCATCATATTTAAGTAGATAACTCATCAGTTGTTTGCATCAGAGCGATAATTTTTGAGATAGTTATTAAAACTGTTTAAAGGTTGTCAAACGTTGTTTCTCGTTGTATATCCTTTAATTCTAGAGTTAAATTGATAAATAACGTGTACGAATTTGTTTAACGCATTTGTTTTGGTTACTCGACGTCTCCGTTCTCGTGTAGCCTACATATTGCGTTTTTTTTTAATTTGCTTACCGGGCTAAAGGTTAGCATGTTTAAAATACGTAAGTCGTTTTGTTCATCAAATTTAAGTAGATAACTCATCAGTTGTTTGCATCAGAGCGATAATTTTTGAGATAGTTATTAAAACTGTTTAAAGGTTGTCAAACGTTGTTTCTCGTTGTATATCCTTTAATTCTAGAGTTAAATTGATAAATAACGTGTACGAATTTGTTTAACGCATTTGTTTTGGTTACTCGACGTCTCCGTTCTCGTGTAGCCTACATATTGCGTTTTTTTTTAATTTGCTTACCGGGCTAAAGGTTAGCATGTTTAAAATACGTAAGTCGTTTTGTTCATCAATTTAAGTAGATAACTCATCAGTTGTTTGCATCAGAGCGATAATTTTTGAGATAGTTATTAAAACTGTTTAAAGGTTGTCAAACGTTGTTTCTCGTTGTATATCCTTTAATTCTAGAGTTAAATTGATAAATAACGTGTACGAATTTGTTTAACGCATTTGTTTTGGTTACTCGACGTCTCCGTTCTCGTGTAGCCTACATATTGCGTTTTTTTTTAATTTGCTTACCGGCTAAAGGTTAGCATGTTTAAAATACGTAAGTCGTTTTGTTCATCAAATTTAAGTAGATAACTCATCAGTTGTTTGCATCAGAGCGATAATTTTTGAGATAGTTATTAAAACTGTTTAAAGGTTGTCAAACGTTGTTTCTCGTTGTATATCCTTTAATTCTAGAGTTAAATTGATAAATAACGTGTACGAATTTGTTTAACGCATTTGTTTTGGTTACTCGACGTCTCCGTTCTCGTGTAGCCTACATATTGCGTTTTTTTTTAATTTGCTTACCGGCTAAAGGTTAGCATGTTTAAAATACGTAAGTCGTTTTGTTCATCAAATTTAAGTAGATAACTCATCAGTTGTTTGCATCAGAGCGATAATTTTTGAGATAGTTATTAAAACTGTTTAAAGGTTGTCAAACGTTGTTTTCTCGTTGTATATCCTTTAATTCTAGAGTTAAATTGATAAATAACGTGTACGAATTTGTTTAACGCATTTGTTTTGGTTACTCGACGTCTCCGTTCTCGTGTAGCCTACATATTGCGTTTTTTTTTAATTTGCTTACCGGCTAAAGGTTAGCATGTTTAAAATACGTAAGTCGTTTTGTTCATCAAATTTAAGTAGATAACTCATCAGTTGTTTGCATCAGAGCGATAATTTTTGAGATAGTTATTAAAACTGTTTAAAGGTTGTCAAACGTTGTTTCTCGTTGTATATCCTTTAATTCTAGAGTTAAATTGATAAATAACGTGTACGAATTTGTTTAACGCATTTGTTTTGGTTACTCGACGTCTCCGTTCTCGTGTAGCCTACATATTGCGTTTTTTTTTAATTTGCTTACCGGGCTAAAGGTTAGCATGTTTAAAATACGTAAGTCGTTTTGTTCATCAAATTTAAGTAGATAACTCATCAGTTGTTTGCATCAGAGCGATAATTTTTGAGATAGTTATTAAAACTGTTTAAAGGTTGTCAAACGTTGTTTCTCGTTGTATATCCTTTAATTCTAGAGTTAAATTGATAAATAACGTGTACGAATTTGTTTAACGCATTTGTTTTGGTTACTCGACGTCTCCGTTCTCGTGTAGCCTACATATTGCGTTTTTTTTTAATTTGCTTACCGGGCTAAAGGTTAGCATGTTTAAAATACGTAAGTCGTTTTGTTCATCAAATTTAAGTAGATAACTCATCAGTTGTTTGCATCAGAGCGATAATTTTTGAGATAGTTATTAAAACTGTTTAAAGGTTGTCAAACGTTGTTTCTCGTTGTATATCCTTTAATTCTAGAGTTAAATTGATAAATAACGTGTACGAATTTGTTTAACGCATTTGTTTTGGTTACTCGACGTCTCCGTTCTCGTGTAGCCTACATATTGCGTTTTTTTTTAATTTGCTTACCGGGCTAAAGGTTAGCATGTTTAAATACGTAAGTCGTTTTGTTCATCAAATTTAAGTAGATAACTCATCAGTTGTTTGCATCAGAGCGACAATTTTTGAGATAGTTATTAAAACTGTTTAAAGGTTGTCAAACGTTGTTTCTCGTTGTATATCCTTTAATTCTAGAGTTAAATTGATAAATAACGTGTACGAATTTGTTTAACGCATTTGTTTTGGTTACTCGACGTCTCCGTTCTCGTGTAGCCTACATATTGCGTTTTTTTTTAATTTGCTTACCGGGCTAAAGGTTAGCATGTTTAAAATACGTAAGTCGTTTTGTTCATCATATTTAAGTAGATAACTCATCAGTTGTTTGCATCAGAGCGATAATTTTTGAGATAGTTATTAAAACTGTTTAAAGGTTGTCAAACGTTGTTTCTCGTTGTATATCCTTTAATTCTAGAGTTAAATTGATAAATAACGTGTACGAATTTGTTTAACGCATTTGTTTTGGTTACTCGACGTCTCCGTTCTCGTGTAGCCTACATATTGCGTTTTTTTTTAATTTGCTTACCGGGCTAAAGGTTAGCATGTTTAAATACGTAAGTCGTTTTGTTCATCAAATTTAAGTAGATAACTCATCAGTTGTTTGCATCAGAGCGATAATTTTTGAGATAGTTATTAAAACTGTTTAAAGGTTGTCAAACGTTGTTTCTCGTTGTATATCCTTTAATTCTAGAGTTAAATTGATAAATAACGTGTACGAATTTGTTTAACGCATTTGTTTTGGTTACTCGACGTCTCCGTTCTCGTGTAGCCTACATATTGCGTTTTTTTTTAATTTGCTTACCGGGCTAAAGGTTAGCATGTTTAAAATACGTAAGTCGTTTTGTTCATCATATTTAAGTAGATAACTCATCAGTTGTTTGCATCAGAGCGATAATTTTTGAGATAGTTATTAAAACTGTTTAAAGGTTGTCAAACGTTGTTTCTCGTTGTATATCCTTTAATTCTAGAGTTAAATTGATAAATAACGTGTACGAATTTGTTTAACGCATTTGTTTTGGTTACTCGACGTCTCCGTTCTCGTGTAGCCTACATATTGCGTTTTTTTTTAATTTGCTTACCGGGCTAAAGGTTAGCATGTTTAAAATACGTAAGTCGTTTTGTTCATCAAATTTAAGTAGATAACTCATCAGTTGTTTGCATCAGAGCGACAATTTTTGAGATAGTTATTAAAACTGTTTAAAGGTTGTCAAACGTTGTTTCTCGTTGTATATCCTTTAATTCTAGAGTTAAATTGATAAATAACGTGTACGAATTTGTTTAACGCATTTGTTTTGGTTACTCGACGTCTCCGTTCTCGTGTAGCCTACATATTGCGTTTTTTTTTAATTTGCTTACCGGGCTAAAGGTTAGCATGTTTAAAATACGTAAGTCGTTTTGTTCATCAAATTTAAGTAGATAACTCATCAGTTGTTTGCATCAGAGCGATAATTTTTGAGATAGTTATTAAAACTGTTTAAAGGTTGTCAAACGTTGTTTCTCGTTGTATATCCTTTAATTCTAGAGTTAAATTGATAAATAACGTGTACGAATTTGTTTAACGCATTTGTTTTGGTTACTCGACGTCTCCGTTCTCGTGTAGCCTACTATTGCGTTTTTTTTTAATTTGCTTACCGGGCTAAAGGTTAGCATGTTTAAAATACGTAAGTCGTTTTGTTCATCAAATTTAAGTAGATAACTCATCAGTTGTTTGCATCAGAGCGACAATTTTTGAGATAGTTATTAAAACTGTTTAAAGGTTGTCAAACGTTGTTTCTCGTTGTATATCCTTTAATTCTAGAGTTAAATGATAAATAACGTGTACGAATTTGTTTAACGCATTTGTTTTGGTTACTCGACGTCTCCGTTCTCGTGTAGCCTACATATTGCGTTTTTTTTTAATTTGCTTACCGGGCTAAAGGTTAGCATGTTTAAAATACGTAAGTCGTTTTGTTCATCAAATTTAAGTAGATAACTCATCAGTTGTTTGCATCAGAGCGATAATTTTTGAGATAGTTATTAAAACTGTTTAAAGGTTGTCAAACGTTGTTTCTCGTTGTATATCCTTTAATTCTAGAGTTAAATTGATAAATAACGTGTACGAATTTGTTTAACGCATTTGTTTTGGTTACTCGACGTCTCCGTTCTCGTGTAGCCTACATATTGCGTTTTTTTTTAATTTGCTTACCGGGCTAAAGGTTAGCATGTTTAAAATACGTAAGTCGTTTTGTTCATCAAATTTAAGTAGATAACTCATCAGTTGTTTGCATCAGAGCGATAATTTTTGAGATAGTTATTAAAACTGTTTTAAAGGTTGTCAAACGTTGTTTCTCGTTGTATATCCTTTAATTCTAGAGTTAAATTGATAATAACGTGTACGAATTTGTTTAACGCATTTGTTTTGGTTACTCGACGTCTCCGTTCTCGTGTAGCCTACATATTGCGTTTTTTTTTAATTTGCTTACCGGGCTAAAGGTTAGCATGTTTAAAATACGTAAGTCGTTTTGTTCATCAAATTTAAGTAGATAACTCATCAGTTGTTTTGCATCAGAGCGATAATTTTTGAGATAGTTATTAAAACTGTTTAAAGGTTGTCAAACGTTGTTTCTCGTTGTATATCCTTTAATTCTAGAGTTAAATTGATAAATAACGTGTACGAATTTGTTTAACGCATTTGTTTTGGTTACTCGACGTCTCCGTTCTCGTGTAGCCTACATATTGCGTTTTTTTTTAATTTGCTTACCGGGCTAAAGGTTAGCATGTTTAAAATACGTAAGTCGTTTTGTTCATCAAATTTAAGTAGATAACTCATCAGTTGTTTGCATCAGAGCGATAATTTTTGAGATAGTTATTAAAACTGTTTAAAGGTTGTCAAACGTTGTTTCTCGTTGTATATCCTTTAATTCTAGAGTTAAATTGATAAATAACGTGTACGAATTTGTTTAACGCATTTGTTTTGGTTACTCGACGTCTCCGTTCTCGTGTAGCCTACATATTGCGTTTTTTTTTAATTTGCTTACCGGGCTAAAGGTTAGCATGTTTAAAATACGTAAGTCGTTTTGTTCATCAAATTTAAGTAGATAACTCATCAGTTGTTTGCATCAGAGCGACAATTTTTGAGATAGTTATTAAAACTGTTTAAAGGTTGTCAAACGTTGTTTCTCGTGTATATCCTTTAATTCTAGAGTTAAATTGATAAATAACGTGTACGAATTTGTTTAACGCATTTGTTTTGGTTACTCGACGTCTCCGTTCTCGTGTAGCCTACATATTGCGTTTTTTTTTAATTTGCTTACCGGGCTAAAGGTTAGCATGTTTAAAATACGTAAGTCGTTTTGTTCATCAAAGTTTAAGTAGATAACTCATCAGTTTGTTTGCATCAGAGCGACAATTTTTGAGATAGTTATTAAAACTGTTTAAAGGTTGTCAAACGTTGTTTTCTCGTTGTATATCCTTTAATTCTAGAGTTAAATTGGATAATAACGTGTACGAATTTGTTTAACGCATTTGTTTTGGTTACTCGACGTCTCCGTTCTCGTGTAGCCTACATATTGCGTTTTTTTTTAATTTGCTTACCGGGCTAAAGGTTAGCATGTTTAAAATACGTAAGTCGTTTTTGTTCATCAAATTTAAGTAGATAACTCATCAGTTGTTTTGCATCAGAGCGACATTTTTTGAGATAGTTATTAAAACTGTTTAAAGTTGTCAACGTTGTTTCTCGTTGTATATCCTTTAATTCTAGAGTTAAATTGATAAATAACGTGTACGAATTTGTTTAACGCATTTGTTTTGGTTACTCGACGTCTCCGTTCTCGTGTAGCCTACATATTGCGTTTTTTTTTAATTTGCTTACCGGGCTAAAGGTTAGCATGTTTAAAATACGTAAGTCGTTTTGTTCATCAAATTTAAGTAGATAACTCATCAGTTGTTTGCATCAGAGCGATAATTTTTGAGATAGTTATTAAAACTGTTTAAAGGTTGTCAAACGTTGTTTCTCGTTGTATATCCTTTAATTCTAGAGTTAAATTGATAAATAACGTGTACGAATTTGTTTAACGCATTTGTTTTGGTTACTCGACGTCTCCGTTCTCGTGTAGCCTACATATTGCGTTTTTTTTTAATTTGCTTACCGGGCTAAAGGTTAGCATGTTTAAAATACGTAAGTCGTTTTTGTTCATCAAATTTAAGTAGATAACTCATCAGTTGTTTGCATCAGAGCGATAATTTTTGAGATAGTTATTAAAACTGTTTAAAGGTTGTCAAACGTTGTTTCTCGTTGTATATCCTTTAATTCTAGAGTTAAATTGATAAATAACGTGTACGAATTTGTTTAACGCATTTGTTTTGGTTACTCGACGTCTCCGTTCTCGTGTAGCCTACATATTGCGTTTTTTTTTAATTTGCTTACCGGGCTAAAGGTTAGCATGTTTAAAATACGTAAGTCGTTTTGTTCAACAAATTTAAGTAGATAACTCATCAGTTGTTTGCATCAGAGCGATAATTTTTTGAGATAGTTATTAAAACTGTTTAAAGGTTGTCAAACGTTGTTTCTCGTTGTATATCCTTTAATTCTAGAGTTAAATTGATAAATAACGTGTACGAATTTGTTTAACGCATTTGTTTTTGGTTACTCGACGTCTCCGTTCTCGTGTAGCCTACATATTGCGTTTTTTTTTAATTTGCTTACCGGGCTAAAGGTTAGCATGTTTAAAATACGTAAGTCGTTTTGTTCATCAAATTTAAGTAGATAACTCATCAGTTGTTTGCATCAGAGCGACAATTTTTGAGATAGTTATTAAAACTGTTTAAAGGTTGTCAAACGTTGTTTCTCGTTGTATATCCTTTAATTCTAGAGTTAAATTGATAAATAACGTGTACGAATTTGTTTAACGCATTTGTTTTGGTTACTCGACGTCTCCGTTCTCGTGTAGCCTACATATTGCGTTTTTTTTTAATTTGCTTACCGGGCTAAAGGTTAGCATGTTTAAAATACGTAAGTCGTTTTGTTCATCATATTTAAGTAGATAACTCATCAGTTGTTTTGCATCAGAGCGATAATTTTTGAGATAGTTATTAAAACTGTTTAAAGGTTGTCAAACGTTGTTTCTCGTTGTATATCCTTTAATTCTAGAGTTAAATTGATAAATAACGTGTACGAATTTGTTTAACGCATTTGTTTTGGTTACTCGACGTCTCCGTTCTCGTGTAGCCTACATATTGCGTTTTAATTTGCTTACCGGGCTAAAGGTTAGCATGTTTAAAATACGTAGTCGTTTTGTTCAACAAATTTAAGTAGATAACTCATCAGTTTGTTTGCATCAGAGCGATAATTTTTGAGATAGTTATTAAAACTGTTTTAAGGTTGTCAAACGTTGTTTCTCGTTGTATATCCTTTAATTCTAGAGTTAAATTGATAAATAACGTGTACGAATTTGTTTTAACGCATTTGTTTTGGTTACTCGACGTCTCCGTTCTCGTGTAGCCTACATATTGCGTTTTTTTTTAATTTGCTTACCGGGCTAAAGGTTAGCATGTTTAAAATACGTAAGTCGTTTTGTTCATCATATTTAAGTAGATAACTCATCAGTTGTTTGCATCAGAGCGATAATTTTTGAGATAGTTATTAAAACTGTTTAAAGGTTGTCAAACGTTGTTTCTCGTTGTATATCCTTTAATTCTAGAGTTAAATTGATAAATAACGTGTACGAATTTGTTTAACGCATTTGTTTTGGTTACTCGACGGTCTCCGTTCTCGTGTAGCCTACATATTGCGTTTTTTTTTAATTTGCTTACCTGGCTAAAGTTAGCATGTTTAAAATACGTAAGTCGTTTTGTTCATCAAATTTAAGTAGATAACTCATCAGTTGTTTGCATCAGAGCGATAATTTTTGAGATAGTTATTAAAACTGTTTAAAGGTTGTCAAACGTTGTTTCTCGTTGTATATCCTTTAATTCTAGAGTTAAATTGATAAATAACGTGTACGAATTTGTTTTAACGCATTTGTTTTGGTTACTCGACGTCTCCGTTCTCGTGTAGCCTACATATTGCGTTTTTTTTTAATTTGCTTACCGGCTAAAGTTAGCATGTTTAAAATACGTAAGTCGTTTTGTTCATCATATTTGAGTAGATAACTCATCAGTTGTTTGCATCAGAGCGATAATTTTTGAGATAGTTATTAAACTGTTTAAAAGTTGTCAACGTTGTTTCTCGTTGTATATCCTTTAATTCTAGAGTTAAATTGATAATAACGTGTACGATTTGTTTAACGCATTTGTTTTGGTTACTCGACGTCTCCGTTCTCGTGTAGCCTACATATTGCGTAATTTGCTTACGGCTAAAGGTTAGCATGTTTAAATACGTAGTCGTTTTGTTCATCAAATTTAAGTAGATAACTCATCAGTTGTTTGCATCAGAGCGATCAATTTTTGAGATAGTTATTAAAACTGTTTAAAGGTTGTCAAACGTTTTTTCTCGTTGTATATCCTTTAATTCTAGAGTTAAATTGATAAATAACGTGTACGAATTTGTTTAACGCATTTGTTTTGGTTACTCGACGTCTCCGTTCTCGTGTAGCCTACATATTGCGTTTTTTTTTAATTTGCTTACCGGCTAAAGGTTAGCATGTTTAAATACGTAAGTCGTTTGTTCACAAATTTAAGTAGATAACTCATCAGTTGTTTGCATCAGAGCGACAATTTTTGAGATAGTTATTAAAACTGTTTAAAGGTTGTCAAACGTTGTTTCTCGTTGTATATCCTTTAATTCTAGAGTTAAATTGATAAATAACGTGTACGAATTTGTTTAAACGCATTTGTTTTGGTTACTCGACGTCTCCGTTCTCGTGTAGCCTACATATGCTTTTTTTTTAATTTGCTTACCGGGCTAAAGGTTAGCATGTTTAAAATACGTAAGTCGTTTTTGTTCATCAAATTTAGTAGATAACTCATCAGTTGTTTGCATCAGAGCGATAATTTTTGAGATAGTTATTAAAACTGTTTAAAGGTTGTCAACGTTGTTTCTCGTTGTATATCCTTTAATTCTAGAGTTAAATTGATAAATAACGTGTACGAATTTGTTTAACGCATTTGTTTTGGTTACTCGACGTCTCCGTTCTCGTGTAGCCTACATATTGCGTTTTTTTTTAATTTGCTTACCGGGCTAAAGGTTAGCATGTTTAAAATACGTAAGTCGTTTTGTTCATCAAATTTAAGTAGATAACTCATCAGTTGTTTGCATCAGAGCGATAATTTTTGAGATAGTTATTAAAACTGTTTAAAGGTTGTCAAACGTTGTTTCTCGTTGTATATCCTTTAATTCTAGAGTTAAATTGATAAATAACGTGTACGAATTTGTTTAACGCATTTGTTTTGGTTACTCGACGTCTCCGTTCTCGTGTAGCCTACATATTGCGTTTTTTTTTAATTTGCTTACCGGGCTAAAGGTTAGCATGTTTAAAATACGTAAGTCGTTTTGTTCATCAAATTTAAGTAGATAACTCATCAGTTGTTTGCATCAGAGCGATAATTTTTGAGATAGTTATTAAAACTGTTTAAAGGTTGTCAAACGTTGTTTCTCGTTGTATATCCTTTAATTCTAGAGTTAAATTGATAAATAACGTGTAGAATTTGTTTAACGCATTTGTTTTGGTTACTCGACGTCTCCGTTCTCGTGTAGCCTACATATTGCGTTTTTTTTTAATTTGCTTACCGGGCTAAAGGTTAGCATGTTTAAAATACGTAAGTCGTTTTGTTCATCAATTTAAGTAGATAACTCATCAGTTGTTTGCATCAGAGCGACTAATTTTTGAGATAGTTATTAAGACTGTTTAAAGGTTTGTCAACGTTGTTTCTCGTTGTATATCCTTTAATTCTAGAGTTAAATTGATAAATAACGTGTACGAATTTGTTTAACGCATTTGTTTTTGGTTACTCGACGTCTCCGTTCTCGTGTAGCCTACATATTGCGTTTTTTTTTAATTTGCTTACCTGGCTAAAGGTTAGCATGTTTAAAATACGTAAGTCGTTTTGTTCATCATATTTAAGTAGATAACTCATCAGTTGTTTGCATCAGAGCGATAATTTTTGAGATAGTTTATTAAAACTGTTTAAAGGTTGTCAAACGTTGTTTCTCGTTGTATATCCTTTAATTCTAGAGTTAAATTGATAAATAACGTGTACGAATTTGTTTAACGCATTTGTTTTGGTTACTCGACGTCTCCGTTCTCGTGTAGCCTACATATTGCGTTTTTTTTTAATTTGCTTACCGGGCTAAAGGTTAGCATGTTTAAAATACGTAAGTCGTTTTGTTCATCATATTTAAGTAGATAACTCATCAGTTGTTTGGCATCAGAGCGATAATTTTTGAGATAGTTATTAAAACTGTTTAAAGGTTGTCAAACGTTGTTTCTCGTTGTATATCCTTTAATTCTAGAGTTAAATTGATAAATAACGTGTACGAATTTGTTTAAACGCATTTGTTTTGGTTACTCGACGTCTCCGTTCTCGTGTAGCCTACATATTGCGTTTTTTTTTAATTTGCTTACCGGCTAAAGGTTAGCATGTTTAAAATACGTAAGTCGTTTTGTTCATCAATTTAAGTAGATAACTCATCAGTTGTTTGCATCAGAGCGATAATTTTTGAGATAGTTATTAAACTGTTTAAAGGTTGTCAACGTTGTTTTCTCGTTGTATATCCTTTAATTCTAGAGTTAAATTGATAAATAACGTGTACGAATTTGTTTAACGCATTTGTTTTGGTTACTCGACGTCTCCGTTCTCGTGTAGCCTACATATTGCGTTTTTTTTTAATTTGCTTACCGGCTAAAGGTTAGCATGTTTAAAATACGTAAGTCGTTTTGTTCATCATATTTAAGTAGATAACTCATCAGTTGTTTGCATCAGAGCGATAATTTTTGAGATAGTTATTAAAACTGTTTAAAGGTTGTCAAACGTTGTTTCTCGTTGTATATCCTTTAATTCTAGAGTTAAATTGATAAATAACGTGTACGAATTTGTTTAAACGCATTTGTTTTTGGTTACTCGACGTCTCCGTTCTCGTGTAGCCTACATATTGCGTTTTTTTTTAATTTGCTTACCTGGGCTAAAGGTTAGCATGTTTAAAATACGTAAGTCGTTTTGTTCATCAAATTTAAGTAGATAACTCATCAGTTGTTTGCATCAGAGCGATAATTTTTGAGATAGTTATTAAAACTGTTTAAAGGTTGTCAAACGTTGTTTCTCGTTGTATATCCTTTAATTCTAGAGTTAAATTGATAAATAACGTGTACGAATTTGTTTAACGCATTTGTTTTGGTTACTCGACGTCTCCGTTCTCGTGTAGCCTACATATTGCGTTTTTTTTTAATTTGCTTACCGGCTAAAGGTTAGCATGTTTAAAATACGTAAGTCGTTTTGTTCACAAATTTAAGTAGATAACTCATCAGTTGTTTGCATCAGAGCGAAATTTTTGAGATAGTTATTAAAACTGTTTAAAGGTTGTCAAACGTTGTTTCTCGTTGTATATCCTTTAATTCTAGAGTTAAATTGATAATAACGTGTACGAATTTGTTTAACGCATTTGTTTTGGTTACTCGACGTCTCCGTTCTCGTGTAGCCTACATATTGCGTTTTTTTTTAATTTGCTTACCGGGCTAAAGGTTAGCATGTTTAAAATACGTAAGTCGTTTGTTCATCAATTTAGTAGATAACTCATCAGTTGTTTGCATCAGAGCGATAATTTTTGAGATAGTTATTAAACTGTTTAAAGGTTGTCAAACGTTGTTTCTCGTTGTATATCCTTTAATTCTAGAGTTAAATTGATAAATAACGTGTACGAATTTGTTTAACGCATTTGTTTTTGGTTACTCGACGTCTCCGTTCTCGTGTAGCCTACATATTGCGTTTTTTTTTAATTTGCTTACCGGGCTAAAGGTTAGCATGTTTAAAATACGTAAGTCGTTTTGTTCATCAAATTTAAGTAGATAACTCATCAGTTGTTTGCATCAGAGCGATAATTTTTGAGATAGTTATTAAAACTGTTTAAAGGTTGTCAAACGTTGTTTCTCGTTGTATATCCTTTAATTCTAGAGTTAAATTGATAAATAACGTGTACGAATTTGTTTAACGCATTTGTTTTGGTTACTCGACGTCTCCGTTCTCGTGTAGCCTACATATTGCGTTTTTTTTTAATTTGCTTACCGGGCTAAAGGTTAGCATGTTTAAAATACGTAAGTCGTTTTGTTCATCAAATTTAAGTAGATACTCATCAGTTGTTTGCATCAGAGCGATAATTTTTGAGATAGTTATTAAAACTGTTTAAAAGGTTGTCAAACGTTGTTTCTCGTTGTATATCCTTTAATTCTAGAGTTAAATTGATAAATAACGTGTACGAATTTGTTTAACGCATTTGTTTTGGTTACTCGACGTCTCCGTTCTCGTGTAGCCTACATATTGCGTTTTTTTTTAATTTGCTTACCGGCTAAAGGTTAGCATGTTTAAAATACGTAAGTCGTTTTGTTCATCAAATTTAAGTAGATAACTCATCAGTTTTGTTTGCATCAGAGCGATAATTTTTGAGATAGTTATTAAACTGTTTAAAGGTTGTCAAACGTTGTTTCTCGTTGTATATCCTTTAATTCTAGAGTTAAATTGATAAATACGTGTACGAATTTGTTTAACGCATTTGTTTTGGTTACTCGACGTCTCCGTTCTCGTGTAGCCTACATATTGCGTAATTTGCTTACCGGCTAAAGGTTAGCATGTTTAAATACGTAAGTCGTTTTGTTCATCAAATTTAAGTAGATAACTCATCAGTTGTTTGCATCAGAGCGATAATTTTTGAGATAGTTATTAAAACTGTTTAAAGGTTGTCAAACGTTGTTTCTCGTTGTATATCCTTTAATTCTAGAGTTAAATTGATAAATAACGTGTACGAATTTGTTTAACGCATTTGTTTTGGTTACTCGACGTCTCCGTTCTCGTGTAGCCTACATATTGCGTAATTTGCTTACCGGGCTAAAGGTTTAGCATGTTTAAAATACGTAAGTCGTTTTGTTCATCATATTTAAGTAGATAACTCATCATTTGTTTGCATCAGAGCGATAATTTTTGAGATAGTTATTAAAACTGTTTAAGTTGTCAAACGTTGTTTCTCGTTGTATATCCTTTAATTCTAGAGTTAAATTGATAAATAACGTGTACGAATTTGTTTAACGCATTTGTTTTGGTTACTCGACGTCTCCGTTCTCGTGTAGCCTACATATTGCGTTTTTTTTTAATTTGCTTACCTGGCTAAAGGTTAGCATGTTTAAAATACGTAAGTCGTTTTGTTCATCATATTTAAGTAGATAACTCATCAGTTGTTTGCATCAGAGCGATATTTTTGAGATAGTTATTAAAACTGTTTAAAGGTTGTCAAACGTTGTTTCTCGTTGTATATCCTTTAATTCTAGAGTTAAATTGATAAATAACGTGTACGAATTTGTTTAACGCATTTGTTTTTGGTTACTCGACGTCTCCGTTCTCGTGTAGCCTACATATTGCGTTTTTTTTTAATTTGCTTACCGGCTAAGGTTAGCATGTTTAAAATACGTAAGTCGTTTTGTTCATCAATTTAAGTAGATAACTCATCAGTTGTTTGCATCAGAGCGATAATTTTTGAGATAGTTATTAAAACTGTTTAAAGGTTGTCAAACGTTGTTTCTCGTTGTATATCCTTTAATTCTAGAGTTAAATTGATAAATACGTGTACGAATTTGTTTAACGCATTTGTTTTGGTTACTCGACGTCTCCGTTCTCGTGTAGCCTACATATTGCGTTTTTTTTTAATTTGCTTACCGGGCTAAAGGTTAGCATGTTTAAAATACGTAAGTCGTTTTGTTCATCAAATTTAAGTAGATAACTCATCAGTTGTTTGCATCAGAGCGATAATTTTTGAGATAGTTATTAAAACTGTTTAAGGTTGTCAAACGTTGTTTCTCGTTGTATATCCTTTAATTCTAGAGTTAAATTGATAAATAACGTGTACGAATTTGTTTAACGCATTTGTTTTGGTTACTCGACGTCTCCGTTTCTCGTGTAGCCTACATATTGCGTTTTTTTTTAATTGCTTACCGGGCTAAAGGTTAGCATGTTTAAAATACGTAAGTCGTTTTGTTCATCAAATTTAAGTAGATAACTCATCAGTTGTTTGCATCAGAGCGATAATTTTTGAGATAGTTATTAAAACTGTTTAAAAGGTTGTCAAACGTTGTTTCTCGTTGTATATCCTTTAATTCTAGAGTTAAATGATAAATAACGTGTACGAATTTGTTTAACGCATTTGTTTTGGGTACTCGACGTCTCCGTTCTCGTGTAGCCTACATATTGCGTAATTTGCTTACCGGGCTAAAGGTTAGCATGTTTAAAATACGTAAGTCGTTTTTGTTCATCAAATTTAGTAGATAACTCATCAGTTGTTTGCATCAGAGCGATAATTTTTGAGATAGTTATTAAAACTGTTTAAAGGTTGTCAAACGTTGTTTCTCGTTGTATATCCTTTAATTCTAGAGTTAAATTGATAAATAACGTGTACGAATTTGTTTAACGCATTTGTTTTTGGTTACTCGACGTCTCCGTTCTCGTGTAGCCTACATATTGCGTTTTTTTTTAATTTGCTTACCGGGCTAAGGTTAGCATGTTTAAAATACGTAAGTCGTTTTGTTCATCAAATTTAAGTAGATAACTCATCAGTTGTTTGCATCAGAGCGATAATTTTTGAGATAGTTATTAAAACTGTTTAAAGGTTGTCAAACGTTGTTTCTCGTTGTATATCCTTTAATTCTAGAGTTAAATTGATAAATAACGTGTACGAATTTGTTTAACGCATTTGTTTTGGTTACTCGACGTCTCCGTTCTCGTGTAGCCTACATATTGCGTTTTTTTTTAATTTGCTTACCGGGCTAAAGGTAGCATGTTTAAAATACGTAAGTCGTTTTGTTCATCATATTTAAGTAGATAACTCATCAGTGTTTGCATCAGAGCGATAATTTTTGAGATAGTTATTAAAACTGTTTAAAGTTGTCAAACGTTGTTTCTCGTTGTATATCCTTTAATTCTAGAGTTAAATTGATAAATAACGTGTACGAATTTTGTTTAAACGCATTTGTTTTGGTTACTCGACGTCTCCGTTCTCGTGTAGCCTACATATTGCGTTTTTTTTTATTTGCTTACCGGCTAAAGGTTAGCATGTTTAAAATACGTAAGTCGTTTTGTTCATCAAATTTAAGTAGATAACTCATCAGTTGTTTGCATCAGAGCGATAATTTTTGAGATAGTTATTAAAACTGTTTAAAGGTTGTCAACGTTGTTTCTCGTTGTATATCCTTTAATTCTAGAGTTAAATTGATAAATAACGTGTACGAATTTGTTTAAACGCATTTGTTTTGTTACTCGACGTCTCCGTTCTCGTGTAGCCTACATATTGCGTTTTTTTTTAATTTGCTACCGGCTAAAGGTTAGCATGTTTAAAATACGTAAGTCGTTTTGTTCATCAAATTTAAGTAGATAACTCATCAGTTGTTTGCATCAGAGCGATAATTTTTGAGATAGTTATTAAACTGTTTAAAGGTTGTCAACGTTGTTTCTCGTTGTATATCCTTTAATTCTAGAGTTTAAATTGATAAATAACGTGTACGAATTTGTTTAACGCGCATTTGTTTTGGTTACTCGACGTCTCCGTTCTCGTGTAGCCTACATATTGCGTAATTTGCTTACCGGCTAAAGTTAGCATGTTTAAATACGTAAGTCGTTTTGTTCATCAATTTAAGTAGATAACTCATCAGTTGTTTGCATCAGAGCGATAATTTTTGAGATGAGTTATTAAAACTGTTTCAAGTGTCAAACGTGTTTTCCTCGTTGTATATCCTTTAATTTCTAGAGTTAAATTGATAATAACGTGTACGAATTTGTTTTACGCATTTGTTTTTGGTTACTCGACGTCTCCGTTCTTCGTGTAGCCTACATATTGCGTATTTGCTTCTACCGGGCTAAAGGTTAGCATGTTTTAAAATACGTAGTCGTTTTGTTCATCATATTAGTAGATACTCATCAGTTGTTTGCATCAGAGCGATAATTTTTGAGATAGTTATTAAACTGTTTAAAGGTTGTCAACAACGTTGTTTCTCGTTGTATATATCCTTTATTCTAGAGTTAAATTTGATAATAACGTGTACGAATTTGTGTTTAACGCATTTGTTTGGTTACTCGACGTCTCGTTCTCGTGTCGTCCTACCTATGCGTAATTGCTTACCGGGCTAAAGGTTAGCATGTTTAAAATACGTAAGTCGTTTTGTTCAACACATTTAAGTAGATAACTCATCAGTTGTTTGCATCAGAGCGACATTTTTTGAGATCGTTATTA